>JAJUPC010000701.1:0-110261 GCA_023614405.1 Avena insularis | reverse complement strand
TGTAACTTTCTTATCTCCGTAAGCCAATTGCTGAAATATTTCTGTTGGTACTCACAAGTTTTGTTCTCCCTAAGCAGAGAAGCACCAAGCCGAACTCTAGAAGGAGCGTGATGAGGTGACTCGGCTGAAGAAATTGATGGCCGAGACGGAGGATAAACTCTTGGCCGAGGTGAAAGGGCTGAAGGAGGAGCTTGCCGAGAAGAGCGAGCACCTGGGTGCTAGCGCCGAGATGTCTAAGAAGTTGCTCGACGAGGCCGATTCATTGGTCGAGTCGACCAATATTAACCTGGATGCCATTAAAGCCAAGACCAAGACTTGGCATAGCAAGCTCTGCTGCCATCAACTTCTTTGCTCGGTAGTGAGTTCTTACTCTTACGCATTATCCAAGTTCCGCTAGATTTCTTCCATCTTCCTTTGCTATTTGCTAACTTTCTCTTTTCGCTTGCAGAGAACTTTCCGAGGCCAACATGTTGTCGTGGTGGTGGCACGGCAGATGCCATGGGTAGGCTAAAGTTTGGCCAATGGATACTAGTGGGATCTAGGGAGGAAGATGTAGTTGATTCTACACAATATATACTAAGGCAAAGATCTTTATTTCTTCTTCCTTGGGCTACAAGTGCTCCTTGAGCTGTATACAGGATGAAGAGAAGAACTTTACCAGCCTAACGGTACTGAAAAGTGAGTCGATCCCTTGCTCAGGGTCCAAGCCTCTCCTTATAAAGGAGAGTCCTGCCTTTAGGGTTGATGTGGCAAGCATATTCGAGGAATATGCTTGTCCCAATATAGTAGTTCGCCGCCCCCTTTCCCGTCGCCTCCTCCTACTACGGCAAGGTTCCAGGGCCCTCCTGACGCTGGCTCCCCGTGGACTGCCACCCCTGACCTCCTTCTCGCCTCTATCGCTTCTACATCTTTGTCAGTAGTACTTGGCTTGGCTTCAGATTCTCCCTATCCCGCGGCTAGGGTTCGACTTCAGCTTCTCCTTCTCCTCGCAGCCAGATTATCTGCCCTGCCTCTGTAGCTCCCTGCCGTCTCTATCTGCATTATGGTTATTGAGCCGACCCACCGAGTTACGGTATCTCGGCCGGGTAACGCCTTGCTATTATCATGAGGGTCCTTCCTTTCCCATCTCGGCCGACCTCTGCATGATTCGCCTGCTGACCAGAACTCGAAGTTAGACGGGGAACATCCTTCCGTCTCTCCCCGTCTTTACCCTACCCGGGGTTATCCCCCCAACATTAGTCCCCGAAGCTGGTATGGCCCCGCCGATAACCTCGGCTGGTCAGACAGTTTCACTACACACATCCTGTATCGCTTCCGAGTTATTCTTTGCTTGTTCGAGGTATTACTGTATCTTCTCGTACGCCTGGCCCCACGGTCATCCCCAGCATTATTTCTCTAGTTTTTTGTTCCTCTACAGTGTTCACTAACATGCTATGTATTATCGCACCGTCAAGGCCGCGCGACGCCACGCGCTGCTTCGCTGGGGATCGCGATCTTCTCCGCTACCGTGTGGCCCTTGGTGTGGTTCCGCTCAATGACGTGCGGTCGTGCTGCACACACGATCTACGCTGCCAACCGCCACACCCACGATCCCACTACCTTGCTTTGGCCAGGTTATAAAGAGGGCGGCGCCTAAGGATTCACTTTCCCTTTCGCTCGCGCCTTCTTCTTCCTCTCGCTCACGCGGCAGCTCCACCGCTGCTCATCGTAATCCTCCGACGGCGGGACTTCGCCGCTGTTCGCTGCTGTCCGTGATTCGCTAGCATCTGCTTGTCGCGGTGAGTTCCTTCCGCCGCATCCCCTAGGCTTTTCCCTAGATTTCTCGTCTCGATTTCAGATTGTGCGGCGGTTCCTCCGCCTCCGCCGCTGTTCCTGTGCAAAATCACGACGGGGCCCTGTAGCTCTAAGCTTTCCTCCACCGCTAGTTGTTCCTCCGCCGATTTCTCCGGCGAGCTCATGTCTAGCTCCTTTAGCGGTGCCCTGATAGAGGATGAAGATGCTGGCCTGGCCTGAGCGAGGTTCGTGGTGGATCCTCCGCTACTCGGGCGAGATCGAGTGGCTTATCCGAACACGGAGGATTCCCGCCGAGGTCTCCTGTCGCTTACCCGGTAGCGAGTCCTCCCTGATCTTCAGGAGGGCGAGTATGTTGTCTTTATGTCGCATTTCTCGCACGGCTTTGGTCTCCATCTTAGCGACTTTGCTAGAGAATTTCTCTACTACTTCGGCCTTCAGCCGCATCATCTTCCTGCAAATGCCATCGCTTCTCTTTCTACTTTTATCTCTGCCTCAGAGGGGTACTTCGGCCTATGGTCGAAGTTCTTCCAGATTTGGTCTAACGTAATCCCTGACAAGTCTCTGCATCCTTCCGAGAAACTACTTACTCAATGTGGAGCAGCATCCATTACACCTCGGAGGAACCAGATTTCGTTATCGGGCTAGAGTCCCGCAAGAAGTGGCACAAGTCCTTCTTTATGTCAAGAACACAGAACGGAAGACAAGATTCGGCTCCCTGCATTCTCCATTGGTACGCCCTCCAAGGTGAATTGGACATATAATCTGAAGAAGAGTCATGCCTTGGCCGAGGCTTTTGAGATTCGGCTTAAAGAGCTGATCCGCGTTATTACGCTGCGAAGATCTGATGGCTACCTTTTATCAAGAGTCAATCTGCTCTTCCGTAAATGTATACACAAGCTCGCTACATGAGCGGTCCTCTCGACCCCAACCGAGTCTCGACTGTGGAGCTGGACAATTATCTCATCTTTTGCCGTCCGAGCCATCTTCAAGACGGAGATGCCTGAGGACTGGGCTTGGGGGTTGAAACCGTTTACACGCGAGCGTCCTCCTCCTGAGGTAAACTTAATCAATAACGCTCTGTTTTCCAATTGCTTTCGTAATAGTTTTTGCTAACTTCCTTTTTCTTGTCTTACAGAGGTTTGCAGAGCAGAAGAATGAGGATGCCGAAGTTTTGTTGCTTCGGTGGCCTGCGGACCGGAATACCCCGGATATTGGTGAGCCGGACTCGGAAGAGTTCGTCCCTAAGTCGGATCCTGCCCGCTTGAGCTCAGGCAAGGCCTCGCTCACGAGGAGGAAGGTGATTCGGACGAGGTCCAAGTTCTGAGGTAGTTGCCGTAATGCCTATTTCTTATGCATTTCCGCTTCTACTTTCCCAGCTAATCCGTCGGTCAGGTTCACGACGCCAGCCTATTGCTTCCCGCCCCTGCTACCTCGGGAAACGTGGGGCTCCCGATGCCTCAGGAGGCGGTTCCCAAGAAACGAACGAAGAAATCCGATCAATCCTCCTGCGCAAGATCATGCCCGAGTTGCAGGGTAAGTTCCTTTGCTCAGATTTCTTGTTTCTCTCTTCTGTTTTATAACCTGATGTCGTTCTCTATTTCCACAGTGTTCCACTTTCCACAAGCCCGGGCGGTCCTAGTATGACTAGCTGCAGACTCGGCACCGCCTCTCCGCCACCAAGACACCAGGTTCCGAGTCCTGCTGCAAGATCTCCTCCAGCCGAATCGATCACCCTCACCATGAAGTGCCTGAGACTTCTCTTGTTGACGTTGACTCCACTCGCCCTCCAAGTTTCCATGGAACCAGCTTGCCTCCTCTATGAATCCGAGTGTTTCACCGAGCCTCATTCTACCCTCGTAGTTTCTATAGTAGCTCCCGCCTGCCGAGGACGCATTATCCCGGCGCTTTCACTGCGGATCTCTCGGATCCCAAAGACATTGCTCCCATTGTCGAGGTATCAGCTCCTGCTGATGTCTCTAAAGCAAGTAAATCGGTCGCCGTCAAAGCCTCCACTTCTCAAAAAGGTCTTGTTGGTTCTTCTCAGCCGAGTATCGCCGATGTGTCACAAGAAAAGAACTGCTTCCACCAAAACTTCACATTCGCCGCCGTACCCAGCTTGTTTCTTCATAAAAGCCCAAGGGTGGTGGTTAGCAAGAGGTCCGGTAAAGTCTTAACTCGGACGGTTAGTGGAACAGCTCGGCCACTGGTGGAATATGCGAATAATCGAATGCCGATCAGTTTGAGGGTAATCCAATCAATCAGCCATTCCAGCTTTCCGACATTGGCGGCCGCTTGGATCAAGCTGCCAAGATCATCCTTGATACCAACAAGATGAACGAGGTAACTGCCGTTTTGTGGAGTTTTGATTAATTCTCCATATGTTACTATACACTAGTCCTCAAACTTGCGTGTAACTAACTTGTTATTTGCTTGGAAGTTTAATAATGCTCTACATAGTTTGATTTCAACTTTAGGGTTCGAATCTTCATTCACTAGATCTGCCTTTAAACCTTGCTTGACTTTCGTTTAGTTGATCTTGGAGTATCCAGCCACCTAGATCCGGGTTGAGTTTTGCTTAACTCGGATCTGTTTTAGCTTCGAATATCCGGCCACCTAGATCCGGGTTGAGTTTCACTTAACTCGGATTTGTTTCAGCTTGGAATATCCAGCCACCTAGATCCGGGTTAAGTTTTGCTTAACTCGGATCTGCTTCAGCTTCAAATATCCAGCCACCTAGATCCAGGTTAAGATTTGCTTAACTCGGATCTGCTTTAGCTTCGAATATCCAGCCACCTAGATCCGGGTTAAGTTTCGCTTAACTCGGATCTATTTTAGCTTCGAATATCCAATAATTGGTTACCCCACTGTTTAGGTTGCTCATGACCGGCGGACTACCGAATTTCAAAGATTGCTTTTTTCGCACCGAAAGTTGGAAGAGAAATATGAGAAAGTTCTCCCTGTGGTGAAAAAGACTGGTAAGTCTGTAATTCTTTTCGTCATTTTCGACATTCTTATTGTTTTGTATGCGAGATGTCGGCTTACTTTTTTGGTGAACAGGTAATATCAATAATCTCAACATTCGTCTTGCGAAGAAAGTCAAGAGCCTGGAAGGTTAGTTTCCCTTTTAATTTACACCTTCCGCTTTTTCAAAATGTGAGCTAAGCTTTTTATCTCTTTTGGCTTTGGTAAAGCCGAAGTTATAAACCTTGCAGAGATCTCACCAAGATTGCACGCCCATGCCTCGACGTGATGCTGCATTTTTAGAACACAGCTACTCATTCAAGCGCAATGAAAGAAAAGGATGATCAAATAGCTCGTCACAAGACCGAGGTGGAGGCCCTGCTTTCAGAATCCGAGCTAGAAAAGGTCGACCATGAATTCTCCGAGGAGAAGAATCGGCTAGCTCTGGAGCTGCAGAAGAATAAAGAACTCCTCGAGGCTGCCGAATTGAAAACTCGTGGAATGAGCGAGGAGATTGCTCGCTTTGAAAAGAGCAAGAGCATCCGCTAAGGACCTTCGATAATGATGAGTTATATTCATTGTAGGTTTCTAGCATGGCCGGATTATGTTTTTTCTCTTTGTCGCCGCCCCGACGCATTTGTGTGTTTTGTGCAGGTCATTTTCCGTGCTAAGCCTGTGAGTTCTAAAGCGGTTCTTGCAGCTGTGGCGCGATCGAGGTATCCCTTGCCGACGCTGACTCGAGTACTGGATGGAGGATTTCCGGTCGTCATACCGGCTGAGTTGGTCCGATGAAGATTATGGGCAGGACTTGGTGCGTGCAGCTATCCGAGCCTACCATGTTCTTCCGGTCAATACCTCGTGGACTCGATATCAATGAGGTTGAACCGGTGAAAAGATTGATGGCATCCGAGAAGCAACTGAGTCTCCGAGGGAATCACCAATGGGCGAGCCGGGCGCCGATATGGCCTTCATCATTATCATGTCATGGTATGAAGACATTTCTTGATATCCTAAGAAATTTGCGACAGTTCCTGCTGAGTGGAGGACCCACTTTGTTGCTCTTCGTCAAGCTCGCGCTTTTCAGCTTGTTGAGTATGCCGACGCAGCATACCTGAATGAAGGTCCGAGCTTCCTCCCAAACTCGGACGATGAGGTCGAGTCGAGGATGCATCGCATAATAACTCGCTGAACAAGGTGAAGGTGAAGATGATTTGGCTTCTTCCTGACTCTAGCTAGAGCTCTGATGACAACGGTGACGCGCGATCCTCCTCCAAAGGTACTGCATTCAATCACTGCAACCTGATGTTCCTCACAGCCTCAAGCTTCCGAATCGCCTGGTCCAGTGGAAGGCGAGGCAACCTCAGCCGAGGTTCCACTTATCTCGAGCATCCGCCTCGACCACTCACCGCCTCTCCAAATTGAAAATCTTTAAGTTATTTCTTGTCCCTCGGTATGCCGGTGTAATATGTACATGGAACATTTGTCTGCCTTCAGATGACCTGAATTTCTTTTTGTCGGTAATCGCTCACATATATGTTTGTAGTTGTTATAACTTTGTTTAAGTGGGTTTTCGCTCGAAGTTCTTGCTTTGATGATCTCGATTCCCGATTTTAGGATGTATCTTTGTCTTTGTATTCTCGTGGTTTAACCAATGAATCGGGTGTGAGCCTCGAATATCATACGAGATTGAGCTACCTTATTCTCGAGTATCAAGTGTGATAATTTCCTTGTACCAAAGGTTGACTACCACTTGGGAACAATATATAGCAGTCCCAGTCATGGCTTATTGCGCCAAGTCTAGTGTAAACCAAATTTCAGAAATAATATAAGATCGCTGCCAAGGCGCCGCCTGTGGTACCGAGGTTGAATATGTAAGATGAAATCCAAAGAAGATAATGTGGTCTCCAGTCACCGCCTGATGCCGAGGTTCAATACATAAGATGAAATTGAAATAACATATGGCGCCCCGAGTCACTACTCTCGATGCCGAGGTTCAATACATAAGATGAAATTAAAATAACATATGGCAGTCCCCGAGTCAACGCTTCCGGATGCCGAGGTTCAATACATAAGATGAAATTGAAATGACATATGGCGCCCCTAGTCACCGCTCGATGCCGAGGTTCAATACATAAGATGAAATTGAATAACATATGGCGCCTCGAAGTTATCGCCTCGATGCCGAGGTTCAATACATAAAATGAAATTGAAATAACATATGGCGCCCCAGTCACCGCTTCCGATGCCGAGGTTCAATACGTAGATGAAATTGAATAACATATGGCAGTCCCGAGTCACCGCCTCCGATGCCGAGGTTCAATACATAAGATGAAATTAAAATAACATATGGCAGTCCCCGAGTCACTGCTCTGGATGCCGAGGTTCAATACATAAGATAAAATTGGAATAACATATGGCAGTCCCCGAGTTACTGCCCTGGATGCCGAGGTTCAATACATCATTGGTTCTTGACCTTGAAATACTCTGCTATGAGTAAAATGGATAAGTAGCTACATTCCATTGCCGCTTTTCTTCGCCGGCTTTGTCTGCCTTTGTTCTTCCAGGATTGAGCGCCGATTAGGTAATAGGCATCATTATGCAAAGCTTTTGCTCACTTATGAATGGTCCTTCCCATGGAGGTGATAGCTTGTATACCGCCGTATGTTGCACCAAATGGAGGACTAAATCTCCTTCTTTGAATACTCTTGATTCACCTTCTTGCTGTGATATCGTCGCAAGTTCTCTGATAAATAGTTGATCGTGATAGCGCCAGCTCTTCCCGCTTCTTCTAATAGGTCAAAGTGTCTTGCCGAGCTACTTCATTTATCTCTGAAGTTGTATATTGAGTAACTCTTGGCGAGTCATGTAGTATGTCGGCTGGAAGCACAGCCTCTGCCCCATATACCAGAAAGAATGGTGTGTAACCTGTTGATCTATTTGGAGTAGTCCCGAGGCTCCATAATACTGGTAATTCCTTGATCCAACACCCCGCCGACCTTTTGCAACGGTTCGACAAGTCGCGGTTTTATTCGACAACACCAGACCATTAGCTCTTTCCACTTGCCCATTAGATGTTGGATGAGCAATGTGTTTACATCTAATCTTATGTGTTTTCTTGGCAAAATCTAGCTAAAGCTCTTTCGCAAAGTTTGTGCCTATATCTGTATTAACACCGTATGGTACCCATATCTTAAGATAATATCTTTGAGGAATTTCATTGTCGTGAGCCCGCCACATTTCTTTTATTGGCTTTACTTCAATCCATTTTAGAACTTGTCTACCATGACCAATATGTGGGTCATCCTCGGGTCAGCTTTAAACGGTCCCACCATATCTAGGCACCACATGTAAAATGGCCAAGTAATGGGTATCATTTTTAACTCTGACGATGGCATGTGTATCTTAGTTGCATATCTCGATACCATTGCATTTTTCAACCAGCTCTTTGGCTTCCTTCAACGCTTGTCGGCCAATAAAACCCATGCCTGAATGATTTGGCTAACAAGGCACGAGATGAGGCATGGTGTCCACATTCTCCTTGATGTATTTCTAGGAGGATCGCCTGCCTTCAACGCCGAACTCACACACCTTTGCAATACATTTGTGACGCTTCTTTGTATAACTCATTGTTTATGATTGTATAAGCTTTTGCTCTCCTTACATACCGCCTTGTTAACACTTCATTATTCGCAACATCGCATCCTTAAGGAAAGAGAATATGGGTTACGCCATATCGGGTGTGATTTTTTCGTGCGGTCTCACTTTCTATCTCCATGTTTTCAGCCGATATAGATACCTCGCTTCCTTCACAATTATGCTTATCTTCACTGTCCTTTCTGATGATTCCGAGTTATATTGTTGATCTACCTCCATCGACACATTTTCTTCTGCTGATCTTGCCGGAATAAAGATAGATTCGACTCGTGAAGGGGTTATCGATGGTTTTCGTGGTGTTCCGGTGGCTATACCCGTGGAATTGATTTCTCGATCCGAAGTTTTGACAACGTGTCATGTGATCATTTTTGCCCGAGGTATGTGGTGAAATTCACACCCTTCAAAGTATCCACTGATCTTTTGCACATGAAATCTATACAAAGCCATATTATCATCTAACGATCCCAATTGCCTCGAGACTTGTATTACTAAATTGAGTCCCCATAGCATAAGATCCGGTGATGCCAATCTCTTTCGCTACTTTCAACCCATGTACCAGTGCTTCATATTCGCTATGTTGTTTGATGTCGAAATGTATTTGTAGTACATACTAGCTGGTCCTTTTGGTGAGGTTAATACTATTCCCGCCTCTAAACCATTTCTTAATTTGGAACCATCGAAATGCATCATCCAATAATTTGGGTCTCGTAGTGGCTCATAATCGCACCTCGCCCAATATACGAAGAAGTCGGGCGATCACCGAGATTTGATTGCATATCTCCTATCAAATTATGGAGCGTACGGTGACAACTCAATTGCCCATTTTGCTATTCGGCCACTTGCATCCTTGTTGCTCAATATGTCGGCTATGGGTGCTTCACAGATTACTTTGATGGGATGCTCTTCAAGTAATGTTTAAGCTTTTGCCGATATACACTCCATAAGCCATCTTCTCGATAATGTGGGTAATTCTGTTGAAGCCGGATAACACTCGTCAAATAATACAATCGCCTTTGAACCGATTTATCATTTTCGAGTCGTTTCACGATTTACTACATCACTTACTACTCACTGGTAGCCGTATATAGAGTAACATTGGCTCTTTGATAATGGAGAAGCTAAATGGGTGTGGACCAACATCTTTTTCAACTCATGAAATGCATTGTTCGCTTGTGGAGTCCAAATGAACTTATCTGATTTCTTCATTAATTGATAGAGTGGTAGTGTTTTCCCTAGCCGACATACTTAATCGGCTGAGCGAGGCTAGACATCCCGTGAACTTTGTACATCATTTAGACACTTTGGCAACTCCATTCTTTCTATCGCTTTTATCTTTGTTGGGTTGGCTCTATACCTCGGCTAGATACAAGGAAGCCGGTAATTTCGTCGCACACCAAATGTGCATTTTCGGATCGAAGCTTCATTCGAACCTTCTTAGGTTCGTGAAAGTTCCGCCAGATATCATCCAAAGAGCGTTTTGCTTTCTTAGTTTTGATGACCACGCCATCTACATATACTTATACATTTTTTCCTATCTGGTCATGTAGACATTTTTGCATGCATCTCGACATGTTCCTCAAAGCTTCGCAGTCGAATGGCATGGTGCGATAGCAATAGGCCCGTAAGGGGTAATAAATGCAGCCTTTATTTGATCGCCAGATTTAACGTATCCGGTGGAAACCGTAATACGGCCTTCACAAATGATAATAACTCATGCCTAGCGGTCTAATCAATGACTTGGTCTATTCTAGGTAATGGAAAAGGATCTTTGGACACGCCTTTGTTCGTTCGTAATCGATACACATTCGCCATACAATGGCTACATTCGATCATCTTTCTTTCTTTTCTACCAGCACCGGATTTGACAACCAATCCGGATATAACACCTCCATGATGAACTCCGCCGCAAGGAGCCGAGCTATCTCATCCCCTATTATTTTTTCCCGCTTCGGCGGCGGCGGAGAGGTTGCTTCACCGGCCTTGCTCCTGGCCTTACATTCAGAGAGTGCTCAGCTAACTCCTGAACACCTTGCGCATCCTGAGTCGACTATGCAAAGATATCCCGATTGTCACGGAGGAAGTTGGTGAGCTCGCTTTCCTATTTAGCATCTAGGCCTGCCCCAATAGTAATAGTACGTTCTGGGAATTGCTCATCTATCTGAAACTTCTTTGTTTCTTTAGTCGGCTAAAAGGAGACACTTCCATGTGGATTGGCTAGTGCCGGCATATTCAAATAGCCGATCGAGCTAGGGCTGCTACCTCCTCGAATCCTTCTTTTTCTCTTGATATAACCAATGATTCGCCAGATTTGACCCTGAAGCACACCCATTGACTTCTTTTTAATCACCGCCACTGCTATCACTCCTTGTGGTCCCGTAGCTTCATTATCGATAGCTTATATGACATCGCCCATGAATTTCGCCAACGCTGGTCGTCCGAGTAAAGCATGATAACAACTCTCTATATCCACCACCTCAAACTCTAAGTTTTCGCTCAGAAGTTATCTATTGTGCCTAATAACACATCCACTGACCTTGCCAATGGGTTCACATGAAAGCCCCGGCACTATCCCATGGAAAGTGGTCCTCGTGGATTGCAACATGTTCTGCAATATTCCGAGTTTATGCATGGTGTCTTTGTACATGATGTTGATGCTGCTTCCATTGTCAATGAGTACTTTGGAGAATTTCACATTGATGCTCGGTCCAACGAATGTCGGATCCAACACGAGGGCATATGATCCGGATTCGCATTATCTTGGGGTGATCCTTATGCTCCAAGTTACCTCGATCCTACCAAGGACATATCTTGGTATCGCAGCATAACTCGTTTATTTCCATATGCCGGCGCAGACACTCGCTTGTCTTGTTGTTCCGCTAGAACATGCAATAAGACTAATGATGTTCTTCAGAATCATTAAGGTCCCAAAGACGCTGGATTTGCCCTTCCATCCTCGGACTTGGTTCATCACCGACAATGTACCATCTCTCGATCCGAAGTTATCGCACTGGGGAGGAGGCGGTAATATCGCTTGTGCATTTGCTCCACCAACTGTGGGTGATGCTGTTGATGTACTTGATGGGTGTCATTTAATGCCTCACGGGTTTCTATTGCATTTTCATCCATGCACATTGGCGTAGTCGTATATTGGCTGGCTCGATGGGTTTGACGTGTGAAATTTGCACTATTGATCCAACATAGATTCAACGGTACTTCGCCTCTCCATCGCTTGCTTTTATTCGGGGTCCACCGCCTTTTTCCTTCATTCCTTGGTGTCCACTACTAAGGACCATTTTTCCGCCGTTGAGTCGGTCCGTGATCATGGATCTTGGGTTATTGCCACTTGGGCCAAATTATATCTATAATCCGCCTTTCTTCTCTTCTTCTTCCTCAAGTCGCTACCGATGACCTAGCCAAATCTCTTACATAGTGGTCTTGTTGTTCCGGCGATCTGCCGACATTAATTCTGGTTGTTGATCTCCTAACGCTGTAGGAATTCGCTATATTCGATAGTTTCGCCAATGGTCGGCATATCTCTTTGCATATCGCTATAATACGCTGCCATAACGGCATCCTTGAGCTTAACCAAAGCTATTTCTTAATCTATAACTCCTTCACATGAGTTTCTCAGTTACACCATCGAGTTAAAACTCTCTATCTGCTTCATTTGGCCTCTACTTGCACATGGCTAATTGTTATATTCTGCTTTGGCCTCTTGTATGTGCCGGTAAAGTTGTCGATGAACATTTCTTCAAAATCCAACCAATAGTTGATACCGCCTGGTAGATTATTCAGCCATACCATAGCTGGTCCTTCAAGCATTTATGCGGACATACCGCGACGCCCATCGTAAGTTTCCACCCGCTATTTTCACAAAGAAGTGGTATAGTCAATCAACCGCCTTGTGGTTTGGTACTCCATTATATGTTTCGCGTCTTGCTAGTCGAAAGTTCGCATGTGGTTCACCCATGATCCGTGGTCCAAAGCATGTCGACCTAGTGGCCCTGTTCTTCCATCAACTCGGACCGTATAGCCGGTCCAGCTTCACTCTTGCATCATTTGATGGCACCTGGATAGAACTCGTTTTGTATTCAGAGTGGTTATTTCCACCACTTGATCGTGATATTCCATCTCGAATAACCATCATTGTACCTTTCATTCACTTGGTTGTATGAGCTGGTCTGCTTTCTTCCTCGCCGGGTTCATGCCTTGGCTGCGGGTTGAGGGCGCTTCTTCTTACTCGCCGGGTATTGTTTCATGATTGCCTCTTCCAGCTCTCTTCCGCCGAGGTCTCCATTGCCTCGGCTTCCGCCTTTCTATAATGGCCGATTCCTCTCACCACATATCGCTACTCGGCTTCCATTGCCTCGCTCTCATTTGCTCTCTGCCATCGCCGGATCATACGGGAATTTGTTTGTTTCTTCATGAGGTTACCGCCCGTTCTTCCGGGCATTATTTCCGGGTGAGGATGCTGCCACGGACAAGGCAGGTGCTGCTCCTGCTGGAGTGAACCATTCGTGAGGCCTCGCCCTCGCGCTGGTCCGCCTTCGAGCATTTCTTCGTTTTGTCGGTTCGTGATGCGCACTAGCTCATTCACTCTTTCTGTCAAGCTTCGCCGGGTCACCGTCAACCCCTCTAATTCCAATGCTGCGCATTTGCCTCTCTCAGTTCTTGTCGGGCATCGATTTCTGCAAGCCCATATCAACTGATTCCGCTTCTTTATGAGCATCATGTCTTTGTTGATATCATCTATGAGGTTTTCCCTCAATCTTAATTGGCCCACCCGCTCGTGCTACATCGCTTATTAGCTTTTGCATACTCACAGGGTCCTATTTAAGGACTCTCGCAAGGCCGACACCTTTTTGGCCTCTACCAGCACCTTTTGCCTGGTTTCTTCTAATTCTGCCTGAGCATTTTTCGGATCAAGTATCGGCGCTACAGGTGTAGTCAAGTTCTCTATCGCTGCTCAAGAATGTTCTGGTCTTTCTGCAGGGTGGCCCTCTTACTCTTGGTGCCTTTGGGGTAGTGTCCTGCACCTCGATCGGGTTGGTCGCTGGTGGATTACCGGTGGGTAGTGGTGATGTTTGCTCGACGCCTGCACGCCGGTGGCAGGTTCTCTAGTTGATCCGCAGCACGCCTGCACTGTCACACCATCACCTCGACGCTGTTTCGGATGAGCCTGCCACGGACGGCTCACAGTGTTAAGAGGTGGCTCTCCTGCAACAACAACTCGGTGAGGATAAATGCCAGAGATGTCGATGCCGACGTAGACCTTGTGCCCGCCTCAGTTGATGAAGACACCGCTATGTAGGGGATTTTTTTCCCTGAAGTTGCTCTTGCATTGTCACGCCGATATAGTCACAGAGATCAAACCTCGGACCAAGCTGTAAACAACGCTCGCCCATGTTGATGAAGTTTCCCGTCCGGATCATAACTCCAGCTAGCACCGCTGCTGGCCCCACGGTGGGCGCCAACTGTCGTGGTGGTGGCACGGCAGATGCCATGGGTAGGCTAAAGTTTGTAGCCAACGGATACTAGTGGGATCGGGGGAGGGAAGATGTAGTTGATTCTAGACACAATAGACTAAGGCAAAGATCTTTATTTCTTCTTCCTTGGGCTACAAGTGCTCCTTGAGCTGTATACAGGATGAAGAGAAGAACTTTACCACCCTCTAACGGTACCGAAAAGTGAGTCGATCCCTTGCTCAGGTCCAAGCCTCCTTATAAAGGTGAGTCATGTGCTCCTTTTTAGGTTGATGTGGCAAGTGCTATATTCGAGGAATATGCTTGTCCCAATATAGTAGTTCGGGCGCCTCTTTCCCTTCGCCTCCTCCTACTACAAAGAAGGTTCCAGAGGGCTCCTCCGACGCCTCTGGCTCGGGATCACACCCCTGACCTCCTTCCGCCTCGCCGCTATGCATCTTTGTCCAGAGTACTTGGCTTGGCTCACATTCTCCTATCCTCGCGCTAGGGTTGACTTCAGGCTTCTCCTTCTCCCCGCAAGCCAGATTATTCGCCTTGCCTCCCGTAGCTCGGCTCGCCTCTTCATCTCGCATTAAGGTTACTGCCGACCCAGCCGAGTTACACAAGTATCTCGCCGGGTAACGTCTTGCTATTATCATGAGGGTCCCGCCTTTTCCCATCTCGGCCGACCTCGCATGATTCGGCTGGCCTGACCGTAACTCGGAAATTAGACGGGAACATCCTTCGCTCTCCCCTGCCTTTACCCTACCCGGGGTTATCCCCCCAACACATGTTTTCCATACGAGCCATGAAGAAGGTGAGAACTGAGGCTGGTGCTCCTGCTGACGGCGATGTGTCCATGGAGGAGCTCCTTGCAGCGGTGTCTGAACGGGTCCAGACCTCAGATCTTGCGGTGTGGATTAGCTCAAAGCGCCATCCATGCGCTCGCATGCTCGCCGGATGAAGACCCACCAACTCATCGAGCCACCGGCCGAGAGAATGCTCCTCATCAAGACCGGCCGATCAATGGCGCGAGTCGGCCGGCCGGGTCAGAGATGACAATGCCTTCCTTCGCTCTTTCATGGTACGAGGACATCAACCTTGACGTTTGCTAGCATAAGGGGAGATGGCAATGGCTGAATGACCCGGAGCTGATCAAGAAGCGCCAGAGCGAGCTTAGCTATGATCGAGTACACCATGGTGCACGCTTTGCGGCGGGCCTCAGCTTTCTCGACCTTGGCGACCGCTCGCCTGTTGCTTGATGAAGAGGGTGGTGACAATGAGGCTTAATCGAAGTTAGATGACCCGGCAGATGCCCCTCACCCGCCGATGCCCTAAGCGCCTGTTCGGTAGAACGCCTTCGAGTTCTTCCGCCTTAGGACAACAAATACTTTAACTTTTTATTAGATCCCAGATGCCGGGTACGTATGTAATGTACATTGCACTCAAGTTTGATTATGTGCCTTTCGATAGGCTTTATATGTTTGCTATGCTCTTAGTGCAATCACTCAAGGACAAGCCCCCAGTTTCATTTTCGTGTCACCTTTTTCTTGCCTCTCCGCCCTTGTCTACCTTTTTTCAAAGGTTCGGCATTAGGATCTCAAAGTACAAAGGAGGTAGTTAGCGGGTATGAAACTTGGATAGCTTGACGAGACTACTCGCACGTAGTATAACAAGACCGCAGAGAGTTAGGCAAAAACCAAAGTCGACTCGTGTTTCTCCCTTGTATTTATCTCATGCGTGTTTACTCGCCTTTAGAACATGTTCTTTCTGCCATGAAGTCGTGTTTTCGACAATGCGATAGTCGAGAGTTGATTTCTTCCTAGTAAACACTACTTGTTCCGAGATAAATTTCGGGTATCGGCCGAATTAAAATAATTGAATGGAAAGCCTAAGGTAGTCCCAGTCATTTTTCGAATCATACGATGAATTATTAGCACATAGCCGCAAAACATGTCCCACATATGAGAGTTTGAGGATACATGCACCGCTTCTCCTAAGTATAGAATGGACGGCAAAGGCTACATTCCATGGCCTTTAGTTTCATCTCCGACCTGTCCGCTTTGTTCTTTTGCGCTCACGAGCCGCCTATGAGATAGTAGGAATTATTGTGCAATGCTTTGCTTACAATGAACGGACCTTCCCATGGAGGTGATAATTTATGCATTTTAGTCAACAGACCAGCCTTAGCACCATATCTCCTTCTCAAAAACACGAGGTTGCACTTTCCGCTATGGTAGCGCCGGAGATTTTGTTGATATATAGCAGATCTAGAAAATGCCGCCTTGCTTCTTCGAAAATCTACCCCATCTTCGGCCTTTCACCTGGCTGAAAGTATTGCCTTATCCTTGGCGAAGTCATATTCTATGTCGGCAAAACCGCTTCAGCCCCATATACAAGGAAAAATGGTGTATAACCAGCTGATCAATTTGGGAGTCGTTTTAAGCTCCACAAGATCGAGGGTAGTTCCTCTATCCAACAACTGTGTGATCTCCGGAGTGGTTCCATTAAGCGGGGTTTTATCCTGCTCAACTTGTCCATTTGATTCTGGATGGGCATCGACGCTACGCCAAGTCTTATGCGGTGTTTCTACGTATGCAGCAAAAGCTCCTTCGCAAAGTTTGTGCCATTGTCGCTGATCACACCGCACGGTAGCCATATCGAGGATTATATCCCTTAGGAATGTGACGATCGCTTTACCGGCCCAATTTCTTGATTGGCTTTTACTTCTATCCACTTGGTGAACTTATCGATCATGACCAAGATATGATTCATTACTACCCTTGCTGGTTTGAATGGTCCTACCATATCCGTGCACCACACCGCAAAAGGTCAAGTGATTGGTATAGTCTTCTAATCTCGACACCGGCAAATGTGACTTGGACGATAGTGTCGATAACCAACGATTTCCGACTAACTATTGTGCTTGTGCCAATGCGCTGGCAAGAGAATCCATGTCGGAATGCCTTGGCTACCAATGTTCTTGATGATGCATGGTTCTGCACTTCCTTGATGGATATCCAATAAAATCTCCCGTCCTTTCTTCCTCAACTAATACAACGCTTAAAGACATTTGTCACGCTCGCTTGTATAGTACCTTGTTGATTATGGTGTATGCTTTTGCCCTTCATGTCATTTTCCTTGCCAACATTTTGTCACTCGGGCAAGGTTCCATCCTTCAAATAACTGAATATTGGCTGTTCCCACATTGGTATTATTGGTTCCGGGTCTGCTTCAACATCAATGTCCATTGGTTCCGCCGAGATATGTTCTTCCGACATAACCTGAGGAGTCCCTGAGTGTGATTCGGCTACCCCTGAGGTAAACGGATCAGTCCCCGAGTGACTCGAACCTACCCCTGAGTCAATATCCATTGGCACTACCGATTCTCGACTACCGGATGACCCTGATTGGCTCGGACTCTTGTGACGGCTTGATCGATGGCTTCCCGAGATGCTCCAATGCTACCCTGTGGTATTGCTTGTCCGACGATCCTAGCTTGATAACACATCTGCCTCATTTTCTCGCTTCTAGGAATGTGATGAAATTCGCAACCGCCAAAGTATCCCAATTTACTGCACGGAAGCGATATAATGCCATGTTTGCGTCCAGTGTGTCCCAATGTCCAGACACTTGCTGAATCACCAAATCCGAATCACCAAAACAAATGATCCTTTTGATACCAATTTCCTTGGCTACTTTAATGCCATGAACGAGTGTTTACATCGCAACGTTGTTAGAAGCAAAGAAATGAATGTGCAAGACATAATTTCGCTTGATCCCTCTTTGGAGATGTGAGCACTATCCTCGCCTGCATCTATTCTCGCCTTGGACCCGCCAAAATGCATTTCCAGTAATTTGATCCGGCAACGGTGTTTCAGACTGTATCTCCATCCATTGTACAAAGAAATCTGCAACGGCTTGAGATTTTATTGCATCCGCCTATCATATTGCAGAGGTATGGTGCTAGTTCAATGGCCCATTTGGCGACTCCGCTGGCATCTTTTGCTGCCCAATATATCTCGAGATAGGTGCCTCGTGATATTACCCGGATTGGGTGTTCTTGAAAATAATGTTTCATCTTTTGCTGCCATATATACCTCGTATGTCATCTTCTCGATAATGCGGGTAATTTTGTTTTGAGACGTAGAGCACTTCGCCAAGTAATATATCGGTCTTTGACTGATTTGTTCTTCTTCACGCTCAACCACTATTAATGCACTTCACAACTCGTTGGTTGCGTAACATAGAGCAGCATTGGCCTTGGATAGTGTAGACGCTTAATATGGTGTCATACAACATTTTATTTAATTCATGGAAAGCGCTATCGCCTTGCTATGTCCATGTGAATTTGTCCGATTTCTTCATCACCTGATATAGTGGTAGGGCTTTTTCGCTTAAATCAACAAACCTTTCACGAAGCTGCATATCCAAAGAAACTTCGACGCTATTGAGGGTTTTTGGCACCTATCTGCTCGATGCCCCTGATTTTTGTCGGTTAGCTTCAATTCCGGCCGATACAAGGAATCCGAGTAATCCTGCCGCCAGGACACCAAATGTACATTTTTTCGGGTTAAGTTTCATCCGAATCTTCTCAAGTTTATAATGTTTGACCCAAGTCCTCGATTAGAGTATGACTTTGTTCCGTTTTTATTACCACGCGATCGACGATACTTGAACATTTTTGTCCAATTGATCTTGCAAGCATTTTTGCATGCATCTTTGATATGTTGTTCTGCATTTCTTAATCCCAATGGCATGGTGCGATAGCAATAAGCCTGCATCGGGTGATAAAAGTTGTATTTATGATCATTTGGATTCAGTGGAACATGGAATCCTCAATACACATCCACAAATGACAACAACTCACACCCAGATTTAGAATCTATGACTTGATCGATCCGAGTAGAGGAAATGGATCTTTTGACACGCCTTTGTTGAGGTTCGTGGTAATCAATACACATGCGCCTATACCACCGCTTCGGGTCATCTTTTCTTCTTCTCGATCAGACTGGATTTAACAACCAATTGGGTGCAGACTTCCATGATGAATCCAGCTAAAAGTCTTGCAATCTTGGTCATATTACTTTCCTCCTATCTTCGCAAAGCGAGTTTGTGAGGGGTGCTTCACCGCCTTGCATCCGTCTTACATGAAGAGAGTGCTCAGCCAGCCTCCTCTAACTCCTTGCAGATCTTGAGGACCATGCAAAGATGTCCCGATTCTCACGGAGGAAGCCGGTGAGCTCGCTTCCTATTTATCCGTAAGGCCAGCTCCCAATGGTTACCGTGGCGCCTGAGAAAGTTTCATCCACTGCACCTTCTTGGTTTCCTTGGTAGCTTGAAATGACACATTGCCATGCGGGTTGGTGAGTGCGATGGACATTTGTGCCGCTTTTGGCCAATGTCGCCACCTCCAACATCCGACTTTTCTTTGAGCTATGACGAGGACTCGCCATGAAGATCCGGCCGAGGCATAAGCAATAGATCTTTTGTAATCTCCTTCAACTGTGGATCACCCCACATGGGCCCGGTGCTTCATCTTCAAGTGTTTATGTGAGGAGTAGCTATGAACTTTGCCATAGCCGGCCTCGAGTAAGGCATGATATGAGCCACCAAATCTACTACCTCTAACTCTATGGCTTTAGTGAGACAATTTTCTCTCAAGTCGAATAAGACATCGACCTGCATCTTGCCAATTGGCTCACAGTGACAATCCTGCACAATCCCGTGGAAAGTGGTCTTAGTCGGCTCCAAGATGTTCATGGTAATGCCTAACTTGAGAATAGTATCCTTGTACATGATGTTGATGCTATCGCCATCGCCGACAACACCTTTTGAAAATTTCACGTTGATATCCGGGCCCATGAATGTTGATCCAACTGCAGCTGCATCCTCCTCGGGTTGGCATGATTCTCGCGATCCTTTATACTCCAAGTTATCTCTGCTCAGACCAATGCATGTACTTTGGGAATTGGCAGATCATGGCATTCACTTCCATCATTCGCCAAGGTCGGGCTCTTCTTGTCATTTGGCTCGGACAAAGATAACATAGCTCGTGATGTTCTCTATACTCATTTCGGGTTCCATGGCCTATATGAGCATCGTCACCTCTTGGATTGTGCACCTGATGCACGCCTTTCTCTTCTTCCCGATTCCTATATCTCGGTCGCTGCTTTCATACTTTTGTTATCCGCCTCCTACCGCTTGAGTATTTCCTCCTATAAGTGGTGGAGGGGAGGTGGTGGAAGCTGCTTATCTCACGAGTCCACTCTATCTCATTTCTAAAACCAAGTGCATTGCCTTGTTGAGTGATTTGCCGGCTTACTCGGACTAGGCATGTGAAACTTACACGGCTGATCTAGCATCATCTCATAGGTGTATTTTTGTCGGTCTTGGTACTGTTCCCTATGATCGTATGGCCTTTTGTCATTCATTCTTGGTGTCCATGCTACGGGGTTATCTCCCAACACCGTGATGCTAGACAAGGTTGGCATGGCTAGTTCTTCTCCTAGCTTTTTGTCCACACTGGGGTGACATGGGTGTTCTCGGCTGCTCACCATTTATGACATCATGAGCTTATGGTGCTAGAGCTTAGTTAAGGTTGCTAGATGATCTACCGAGGCTAGTGTAACCAGAGAGGAATAAGGTTGGCTCAAAACACCGTCAAAATAGTGTTTGTGATTTTGTTGATTTGAATACAACCTGTTTGATGAAATGGCCGATGAACATAAGTTTCAATTTGAAAATATTTTTTTGGGTGTTCTAGGCATGTGTTGAGGATTCTGTGGATGCTTGGGTTTTGAAAATTGAGGTTGTTTGTGGTTTTTGAAATAGTGGGATCTTCCCATATGAAATAGATTCAATTTTAAACTGTCATTTAAAACCATGCATTCTAATGTTTTGGATGATCACAAAGTGGGCCTTGGTACCTTGTTATGAGTACTATCAAGGTAAAGATCCATACACGCTTCTTTAAGTTCTGAAAGTTAGAGATAGCCAAAGTAGGCATGGGAGTTAATTTGGCCAAAGTGACCATTCACTTAATTTGTTTGTTTTGATTTGTTTGTCTTTGGGAAAAGTTTGAGGATTGTTTAGATGATGTTTATTTCACCTAGGAATCATTTTACAAGCAAAGAAACATAGAACCATGGAAATTCAAAAAGAATCCAAATTTTAATACACACACATATGGATGCTTTCATATTTTTAATTAGAAAAGTTTTGTTAACCCTAAATTTTGAGGATTAGAGTTTGATGGTTTGAGTTCAATATTTTTGGGATGTTACAGCTTGTATGACTGGTTTGTAACTCTCTTAATACTTTACCATATTAATGTATGGTTTGTATGTTCTGTAATGTTACCGATCATTCCTTGCGCGTCAAATTTAGGTTAGGCTATGTCGATAAAGATCTCTGGTATTTGTCTAGCCCTATTCCCGGGTCATGACAGATTTTGGTATCAGAGCCAGACTGCCTATAGGAAACCCTTCTAGCTGGTCGATGTTGAGTCTAGAGTTTAAGAAAACTATTTGAAAACTAAAAAATTATTTGCAAAGCTTTGAATATGACTCTTTACCTTATCCAAGGTTGTTCTATTATCGAGTTATCTCACCTCGCTTGTTTTGCAAAGTTCTCAATTTTGTTCAACATATCAAACTTCTAGGATATACCGGTTTGGGTTGTTTCTTCAAGTACTTCAGCATTTGGTCAAGCCTCGTAGTTTCCAAGATAAATCCGTGCTAAGCATATATCATTGTTTTTCAACTTTGCTAAGGATGCTTATAGTCCCACTTCTTTCCTTTTGTGACTTGTTGGTATCATATCATGCTTGCATTCCATTTTTGCTATGGTTTGTATCTAAGTTGGTAGCAGGTATACGCTTAGGGTATGCTTGTTGTACTACCATACTTTTTAATGCGTATTGATATAAGTCCGCGTTATCCACATGTTCACCTCTACTATGATATTTTTACATGGTTCATGTCATCCTTTGATGTATTCTTCTTTTGGTGAACCATTCTCATGACTTCCAGCTTTTCCTCAGATGCTCGCCTATCACTCATGGTTCTGCTATAATATCGAGGAAACAACAATACGTGCCGAACAAAAGAACTTGCGCCTACCTCCCACAATGGCCGAGGTTCTCAACAACATTGGAGACCAACCGCCCTGAGGAATGAACGCCTTTTGGAGCATGTGCTTGCACACCTAACGCCGCCCCGACGACTTTAATTTTGTCACACTTGAGTATTTATTTTGCTCTTTTCCTCAAATCTTCAAAGCAACCCCAAGGAGTCCTTGATGCTGATGATTGGCTCCGCCAATCACTAGAGCCGCCAGTTCAGTGCTCTTCGTGTTCGTATTCCGATGACTGCTGGCCAACTTCGCTTTCACCTATCAACTAGAAGGTGAGGCTGGTGTTTGGTGGGAAGGCTTTCAATCTGCAAGCTCGTGGACATGTTGTTACTTGGGAAGAGTTTGTTGCAGCATTCTCAGGCGTTCTTATAATCCCTAAGCCTGTCATGGATCTCAAAAGGAGATAATCTGGATCCTGACTTTCGTAAGTGTGATATTGCTGAAACGATATGGGCGTGAGTTTACTCCCTGGCTCGTTATGCAAAAATGTGGATGTGAATCAATGATGAAGATAAGCAAGAGCTGTTCCGTAAGTGACTTAACCCAAGATTTCTTTCTTGAGTTGTCGCCTTTCGTTCCGGGGCTTTCTAGGAACCGTGGCAGACAGCTCTCACTTTGGAGCATGAAGGAAGGATGGAGGTTTTACCCAGAATCATGAAGAAGGAAATTTCGTTTCTTCTTCCTCTGTAATGCAAGAAGCTGTCGCGGTCTTTTGTTCCATATAGTGATGTGCCTCGTGCTCCTTATGCACCCAAGTCTCTGCAATGCTTCTCGTCACCATAGTCAAACATCCTCGATGGAGTAAATTATTGTCCTCCGATGGTTCTGTAAGAATCGAGTTACCTGCGCTACTTCTGCAGGGTCAGCCTGGTCACCACTGCAAGGAGTGTTCCCAAAGGCTGGCGGTCCAGTAATGATCAGCAGTGCAAAGAAGAATGATAAAGCCTTCAAGGTGTTGACATGTATCGCCCCACCATGTCACTATTGATAGAAGCTCTCAGAAGACCTGCCGCCATTCTTGGTATGCTTCAAATCAATTCCATTCCAACTGTTAGAGGAGGCCGATGGGTATCCTCATAGCATGTCTCCTATCCGGGATAACTCCGGTGGGCCCCACAGCTGGTAAAGCAGGTACTTGGCTCCATGGCTCATCAAGTGGCATGCCAATAGATGGATCCAAGGGGAGGCCCATGCAGATAAAGAAAGTGCACATGTTGCCAGTCACTCTACATACCCGGAGCCTTGGGAGTGAAAAAGGATACACAAGACTAGTAATAGACGGTGTAGGGACTTTGTAACCTGTCCTGGCTAGGGGACTTTTCCCTTATAACCCTAGGACCAAGTTACTTATATGGAAGTCAGTGCCTATGGAGCCTTTTTTAGGCACAATCTGCATTTATCAAGTAGCTGCATTAACACACACCTCTCACAGCTTAACCAATACATGTAACTCGTGTATTGCTCCTTATAGTGATTTATAGCAGAGTAGAGATTCCGCCACCGTGCCGTGGGATCCTGGAACTCTGGTGTTTAGTGTTATGCCACTGCACTGCCAACCGTCTCGCTTTCCCCACGCTCTAAACACGACTATGAGGACCCCTATATGGCATGATTTCATCGGCAATACCATCGACAAGGTTACTCACCGTGTAGGGCAAGAGGCGCTTAGGATCTTCAGCGGCGAGACCAAGATCTTCGCTGAATAGTGAAACCGTAGCCATCGGGTCGCGTCTCTTCTTCTCCGGCAACATTCCGATCATTCCTCCCCGACGGCAGTTCTAGATCCCAGCTAAGACTTAAACCCTACGCCGGGTGTTCGATCGTTCTATCGTAGACATCCACCTCTTCATTACGTAAACCGACTTTCGGCACTAGTCCCCAGGGAGTCGGAGGAGCATCATACTCGCGACAGCCTGCCATTTATGGTGCAGGATACGCTTCAAAGGATCAATGTCGGATCTCTCTTGGAGCTTGGCTTGCAAAGATTGAAAATTCAAGGCCCACCCAAACCGCCTCGTAGGATATAAAGGTGGAAGATCGCCAGTAAGTCCGCCGCTCACTGCGGCGTCCGACAACAGAGATCCAAGTTCGTCAAGGCGTATGTTACTTAATCTTTTCGATTTGGCGCGATAAGGCGCGCTTAGAGAGAGGGCTTAAAACCCCATTACCCTGGGCTGTGTGGTTCGTGATACCAGCCGATCTCGCCCACTACCCCAATGATGATGCTATGTATCACTTTATGGAAGGAATTAGACCATGGCACGCTTTCCGACATTCCCTAAGATCGGTAGCAAAGCGGCCGCCGTCACTTTACCTTCGAAGCGCATGGTGAACACCGGGCCAACAATCTGCCACGCCGTGGAGGTCAAGCGAAGCAGCAGTCGAGCAGCACCTGTGCTCTTCATTGATGGAGCTCCCTCCGATTCAGCCACCGCCACCACCAGCCTCGCCGCTTATCGCTGCGCCACGCCATTTACCTCCAGCCATCGTCACAGGCCAAGCTGCTTGCACCTCCACCGCCTTCAATCGGAGAAGTTCCAGCACCTCTCCGACTGCAGCATATGTTACCGCCATGTCGCTGACTCCCAGTGCAGATTCAGAGGAGATAGGATTTTAGTCCAGAGAGCTAGACCTTTGGCGCAGGCAAGAGATGGAGGGAGGAGTATTAATTAAACGCAAGCGTTCAACAAACGCCATCACGCTTCGAGAGGTGTTTGCACACCATTGGTACGGCGATGGATGAAGATCAACCTCATAAAGCTACTTTGCCTACGCAGCATCGAAAAGGGAAGGGCCACTTATTGCTATCGACGACTATGATCGCGCATAAAGCGTCATGCCTCCTTTAGCCTAACCCAAAGGCAAGTAACAACCGCGTGAGAACTTCTCGCACTCGCCCGAGCAACAACAGTCATCAAGAAACTTGCCGCCTAGTTTTTACATCACATCTGCTTGCCAGCCCGTTACTCCGGCTGATTGAGTGATGTACTGGAATCTTCCTCGCTGGAGCTAATCAATCACGTAGCTCATATCCAAAACGGATCATTTTGACTCGCCCAATGAACGCCAAAAGCATTATCGGCCGGAGGAAGGCATGCTTGTCAGCCATCATGAGCAAGGCGCTAAGTTGCTAGGATCGGGAGATCTGGTCAATGCACACAAAGTCCATAGAGAAAGTGCAAGAGCAATGGAGGCCGAGGCATAAGACTTTGCTACAGCAAGAGAAGCGCCAAGAAAGCCCCACAGCCGCTGGGGCTATCAACGATCCTAGTGTAAGGCGAAATCCTCAGGATGGGTCGTCAGTAATAAAAGGCCATACACACTGATGTGGCTGGGCAAGCAGGGTGATGCCTCAATTTCAATTTCTTAACCTCGCTGCCGCCAAGAGGTAGTGGAACAGGGCTCTATGACCAGTGCCATGTAAAGAAAGGTGAAAAGGCCACCTCCGTAGGGGTCTCGAGTCCGACCCAGCTTTACCAATCTAGCTGGCAAGCCGCTAAGGATCGATCTCCTCTTGACAAATGGGTTCCACGGTTCATCGTAATGAAGACGGAGATGCGCGTAATAGGAAGGATGCTATCCCCATATCCCTCCCACTACGTAGAAAAGTCCCCACCAAGCCGCTTCATCGCCACCGCCCTGATCCCCAACATCACTAAGATCCCAGGCTCACTATCGCACGGATATGCCCCCCGCCAGCAACGCTACCGTGATAACGCGGAGTGCACCCGCTGCGATACGTAGAGAGCACCACGACACAAGAGCAGGTCACGCCATGACCTTCACGTCCCGATAAGTACCGATAAAAGCGTAGGCGCCGTGAGGAGGGTAACAGGCATAATCATCACGCACTCCGCTCACAATACTGGGCACACTATGACGGAGAGGCCCGGCTGGTTCACGAAATGCATCCCTCGTTGGATAAGAAGAAGAAGAAGAACCGAAGCCGCATTACAATGCTCATCGGATCGAAGAGATCCACGAGTAAGTCTGAAGAGCATACCAGACCACGTTGCTTTTGGGACCTGCACATGGTATTCCAATCACCTCAAATGTTTCCGGATTGACAAGACTATCGCCCTCATGACGGCACCTTCTCAATGGGTCAATACATGAAGAATCGCAAGGGTGCAATTTTATCGCCATGTACGCCTTTCATCTATGTAGTTGGAAAAGGTACTTTGATCCCACATAAGTTGAAGCTTTGGCAGACAATCAACCAGCTTGACTTGAAGCAGATGATTCAGCTATTAGTGAGTTCGCTGCTGCCGACGCATTTACGCTCATGCTCTTCACGAACGGACGCCCAACCAGTTCGGAGGAAGAAAGACAAAGCGAAATTCGTCGAGAAGAAAAGCACCACCGACATGGTCATTTCGGTGACTTTTGCGTAACGAGGTGATGGAGGACAACGTGGCTGAGGAAGGAGCCATTTGAGGCAGCAACAACAAGGAAGGAACCATCAGTACTGGGCCTGCTCCCATCCCAACAGGGAGTATCACAAGATATGCCGTACAGCTCTATTAATTCCTCGCCAAGTCAATGGCAAGACCACACACACCAATTCCACACTGCAAGTTCAATGACCCCAAGGAAGAATCGGAACGAGGCAAATTTAAGAACAGATCGTGAGGCAAGGGCAAGGGAAGGCTGAGAGTTCAAGGATTCATGACAGACGAGGATTTAATTCTAAGCACGCCTACCAAGTGTTCAGCAAAGTAATAACCCTCGTGAAGAAGGCACCAGTTCACCACACTTGCACCCCCCACCCTGGCCCTGCCAACAAGACTCCCGTGATCCTGATGGCTACTCTCCCCTCAGCCTCAAAGACTGTGGCTATTTGAGTCTGAATTACTTGGGAATGTGATTAGACCACCCAGACCTTATCCTCACGAGAACTACGCCATGGTCATCAACCCTTAATTGATGTATGGAGTTCACCATGTATGGTGGATAGCAGAAGTGATCAACATCATGTACCCCGGATTAACACCGCAGAAGATGAACTTGACGGAGGTGAACCCACACGACCAACACCATCTTCCACGCGAGTCCGGTCGGAGGTTCGGCCCCTTGGTGTACGGCACTTTAGGTTTTCCCTTTGCATATGTTAATACCATCGCCAAGAGCGATGACCTTGAGGTGGTCCTTCAAGAGCGTACTATGTCAAATTCATTCCCCAGTACCATCATTGCCATGCTTCGTTTACAATAAACTTCAAGATATTCGACCAAATTTGCGTCACTACCATATCCCGAAGTTTTACCATAAGGGACTGCAAGATCATTAAAGCAGCCGTTATGGAAGCAAATTTCATAAAATAAGAATTCAAAGAGATCCAGAGCAAGGTCGATGACTTGAGAGTTCAGATCAAGAAGGCTAGATCTTCGACCAGCCCCAAGTGCTCAAGGTCAGCTGACGAGACCAAGGTGTGGGGTCCAGGGTAGGCGTATGCCTCCAAGGTCACCGCCTGGGACTCTAACCTCGATCCCAAATAGAGGCAAGACTGCCGAGTTCCTCCATGAGAACAGTGGACACTTTGCCCCCGCAACTCCTGTCGGCATGAAAGGTACCTGGGAACTTGCTAAGGCCAGCTTAAACATTGATCCAAAGTCTGAACCAGTGAAAACAACCTCTACGACGCTTGAGACAGAAGAGACGCGCTTACTGGAAAGAGAGATAAAGCTAGGTTACTTAAGGCTAGATTTATCTTGAGTAGGTCTTCACACCCAATGGGTGGCTAATTCTGTGTTTGTCCCCAAAAGGAACCAATGAATTAAGAATGCGCTGATTAACCGCTTGAATAAAAGTACGTCCTAAAGACTGCTTGTTTTGGCTCTCGCATTGACCGTCATTGTTTCGACGGCTGGTTCCTGGAATTTTTGTGTTTTCGATGCATAATCAGGTTACCACCAGATCAAGAGGAGGAAGTCGACCAATTGTCCACTTCATCTGACTACCCCATACGGCACGTTGGCTATGTTACGATGTCTTTGACTGAAAATGCAGCATGCATTTCACTTAACAATGCAACGCTGCGACTCAAAATTGGTCGGAACGCTTCATGACTATGTGATAATATCATGGTGATGTCTAAAAAGTCAAATGACGACCGACTTAAAGAAACCTTGATAATCTCCTCCGGAAATACAACATGATGCTTTTAACTTAAGAAGTCCGCTCGGGTTCCAAATTCGCAAATTGTTTGGTTTCATCAAGCTCTAACGCTGAATCGAGGTTAACCCGAGAAAATCAAGGGATATCTTTAACATTAAACTCATTCGACATGCCTAAAGGATGTTATCTAACGACTTAACAGTTGTAAAGGTGTGCCAGTATCGGTTCACACCGACTTGAGAGGGTTTCGCCATGGCTGTTGGCAAAAGAAGGCGACAATTCACGCGGACGTACGGGCGTATTTGAGGTATCAAGCAGCTCAAGGAGATTCTTTGCTCAGCTCCCCATCCGCAGCGTTTTAAAGCCCGCGCAGTATTCTCGTTAAT
The DNA here is from genome assembly GCA_023614405.1 of Avena insularis. Taxonomy (NCBI): domain Eukaryota; kingdom Viridiplantae; phylum Streptophyta; class Magnoliopsida; order Poales; family Poaceae; genus Avena; species Avena insularis. The sequence goes on along the minus strand of JAJUPC010000701.1, from coordinate 81,751 downwards.
TTACATGGCGTAACTAACGTAATTGGCATCGCTGCAGTAGAGCGAAGGAACCAGGCTATGAGCACGAGTTCAACGACCAGTTTACTATGTGTAAGCGTAGGTCTTGGACGTGAGTCCAACATCACATTCGTGACCACCAAAAGAAAACATGGAGTATTTTACTCGAGAAGCCGAGGCACCACTTTCTGTGAGCACCTAACATATGGTGAGCAAGACCCCACCGTCTCCACATATCAACAACAAATGACGCCCACGGAAGGCTATCGTATACGTCATTGAACTTGTCACTTTCAAGATCACGGCATAAGAGACGACGCTATCAAGTCACGAGTCTTGGCAGATTTTTGCCGTAGATTGACGGAGATGCTGTAGATACCATTAAGCCGAACCAAGAGGATTAGGATGCACTTTGACCTGGATCAAAGCTGCTCAACGGCTTGGGGGCGGGTGTATTGCTACTGCCACTACTGAGACAAGCTACTACTCACGCTCTGTGATCCACTTCGAGGCTAAGCAACATGGCAGAGTATGAAGCACTCATTCACTGACCGTGGTGTAGCCAAGGATATTGGCACTGCTTATAGTTTGGTCGTGGAGATTCCTACTTGTTTGCCCAGCAGTGGTTGGTAACTGGACAAGCGCTAACCCCTCCTCGATGTGGAGGCATATCGGTATCTAAGTGGACTAGATAGCTAAGAGCTCTTGGCCACGGTCATATACCGAGGGAGCAAAACGAGAAGTGGCTGATTTGTCAGCTCTGTTTGATCGTGGCACACGACTCCGCAGGAGTTTTCCTAGAGCACCCACGACACCATCTATGAAGGAGCCGGATATCGTGATAACCCAGATAGGAGTCGACTTTTCATCAACATGAGACAGTTATCCTCCTGGCTCTGGACACAAAACCGCTCATGGAATATCTCTACTATGAACTTTGCCCAACGCATTTAGTTTAAAGACGCAAATAGTATGAAGAGCAAAGGGTTATACATAATCAATGAAAACTCTACAGGTAAGCGAGCACCACCGGTGTATACCTAAAGGTGTTTCTAGCTAGAAGGTATGGAAATCACGAATCCATCTCGAGATTGCGGGTATCACGCCGCCTCCCGATTTGGTCTAAAGCCATCCGCAAGGATTCATCGCCGACTGCGGAAGGCGACACCACAAGCTGAGACATGCATGGGATGCCGATATTATACCCACAACCACATGTTCCTGCTGAAGAATTACGTAACAACGCCAATAACTTGGCCGTTTTGCGGTCTAGGGGCTAGACATGGTGGGACCGTTCTGAGCGGAACCATGTGGAGTTTACGACTTTTTGCTAGTAGCAGCCGATTGATAAATTCACTAAATGGATAGAAGCTAAACCCCATTAGAAAGCTTTTTGATGGGGCCTAATCGCCCTCGGGTTTGTCCGGGATCTAGTGGTGAGATTTGGTCTCCAACATAGCATTATCACCCCACAACGGCAACAATTTGTCACTTGGAGAAGTGGAAAACATTATTGTTGGGAGAAAGGCATCCAACTTGACTTGCATCTGTGCACACCCACAATCCTTAATGGTAGAGGTTGAGTTGGAAGCCAATGGATTAATTCTCGCGAGGGAATCAAGCCACGTCTTGAGGCACCACTACAGAGAAGCGGTGGAGCCTAGGCGGAAGAATTGCCATCATCAGACTATGGAGTTTATGAGCTACACCCAACGGATCCACAAGCTTACACCCTTACTTCATGGTACATATGGAGGCGAGAAGCCATCCTCGGCCTTCCGACATCCTTCATGATGCACCTGGAAGAGTTGCCGCCTCTGACGCAAGATGGCGCTGAAGAATCCAGATTCCAAGATGTGGACCTTCTCTCGAGGAGGTGAGCGCTTGGTTTGAAACGCCAAAGATCGCCATTATCTAATACAGTGAAGCTACACGTAGCTACCATAGTCGCGCGTTCGGCATCGCTTTCTTTAAAGAGGGGACGAAAAGTGCTCGACTCTAAGCAGAAGTACAGTCACACAAATTATCCCGCGTATGGGAAGGTACCACATCGCATAAGCAAGGCGTGCTACTCAATGGGTCTTACTACCTGAATTGACAATCATGAATCCTGAAGGATAGACCAACGAGGGATCATAAGCGTGGCTGACATTGACCCGGATGATGACTACCCGGCTTGATACATTACATGGAACATATACCGATACGTCCACTTTTACACTTAGCATTTTTATCTAATTGGCCTCATATGATCAATGAAATAAAAGCTCTCTGGTTCACTCATATTTCTGGTCTTTTTACCTCCTTTATTATTCATTTTTGGATCATGTAAAACCTTTATGCACAAGTTTTTGCGATTGCACTTGTGAAATTCGCCTCTGGGCATTAGCTTAAGTTTTTACAGTCTACCACGTTCTTTAATGGATTTTATGTGGATTGGAGTAGTGACTTTTTGGCACTTATTGTCGATGAATTTACATTGTAGGTTCTTGGCAGTTGCCATTTTGCATCATCACCTCAAGCGCATGGTTCCGACAACGAGTCTTCGATACGAAAAGTCAAGCATAAGAACCAAAGTAATGGATAAGCCAACACTTGGCAAAAATATATACATCTTTGGGAAACTAATTGGTAAGTAGCGGGACATACAACATTGTTTTCTTCCTTAAGTTACATCAATAAGTTTTTTAGCATACGCACCAAAATTGAAACAAATGTTAAAGTTGTTCTTCATTCAACTGGCATGAAGCTTAAACGGCGTCATCACCAGCGGGGAGAACCTGCCCTGAAGTCCAGCGGTGTAGAGAAGTTCGGAGGAGCTTTGGTTGCACGCCATCGATGGTGTTCGCCGGCACGAAGGCGTTGATGTGACCGCTTAACGCTACGGTGTAATAACCCATGACACGACAACAAAATGGATTCATGGTTAATCTCTTTTGCCATCATGGAAGTCTACGTCGAGAATGCGAGGAGGTCACCGAGTAATAGATGTCGACATCTTCGTGGTGTGCCTTCACCATTGACAATGCCATCGCCGCAGCCCGTGCACATGACTTTCAGCTTGTGATACGCTCGAGGCCTCGATTGCAAGATCTCCAATGCCCAGCCATGGAGTCCGATGCATGATATTGATCTAGAGGTGCTTGGCGATCTCCTTAGCTTACGCATGATGGCGGTGTTGATGAAGTTGTCGTAAAGAACCATGCATTCTTTGGTGGAGGAGGTGATGGGTTAAACCATAGGAGCTGCAAATTCCGACAAGGGCTACACTCAAGTTCAACAATGATTCAAGTACCAGGACTACGAAATCCAAGGCGGATAAAACTTACAATCTTGGCCTCAGCTTGCGAGAGGTGTCGCCAAGAGGATTCTTTCTCTTGTTGGAGGTTTATCACGCCTCACTAGGTATTGATTCTACTCCATCGGCAGCTTTCTTCTGATCTTAAAGATAGAGATCTCCTCCTTCAAACAATTGATTTCCTCGGTGGTGGAGTCCCTCACGGGACCTTCGTGACTCCTCATGCATTTTCAACATGTCCTTCCTCTCTTGCTTAAGAATTTTTGTTTCGTATCCAGCTCTTGAATGTATGGTTGCTCGACAATATTATTGGCCTTGGAGATGGATTTCTACCGTCGGGATAAAAGCAAAGTATTCTACGGTGAGCCTTTCGAGAATATGGGCACAAAACCAGAGTGGAATCACGAAAAGAAAACATACTCTTTCTCTCTTGGTGATATGTTCCTTCAAAGCCAGTTTTACCTTTTCAACTTCAATCTGCCCGGATCTTCTAGTACTTATGCGTTGGCCATACCTACCAAGCATTCTCGTTCTATGGAAAAAATAGTTAAACATTGTTTGTTACGCTTAGAGCATCCTAGCTGGAAATTTTCACCAAGGCAGCTGGGGCTCGGTGAGGTTTTAACTTAGCAATAGCAGCTTTTCTTTGCTTGTCTAGTTGAAACTAATTTAGTTCTTGATTAGAAGCTTGGGGCTCTGATTATAAGTTTTTTTTGCTTGGCATATGTAGCTTTTGTTTAAGCATCTAGTCAGAACAATTCAGTTACAACTTCTAGAGCTTGGGGGCTACAGTATCCAAAATTTATAATCCTTTAGCATTAATACTGCTCTTAGAAGAAGCATCTAGTCGAATATTTCAGTTCCACCAACTTTTGTGCTTTCCCAGGGGCTCTGATGAGAGGTTTTCTAACTTAGTCACTCTTAGAGCATATAGATGCAAAGACCTATGGTTTTCCCATCTACATCCTCAGAGACTCTGGGTGGAATACTCATATAAATACAAAGACAAATAAAACTTACAAGTGCAATGATCTTGGGGTTTGCTTGGCGGCTCCATTGACCCAGCTGCCAAAGGATTCCTTTGTTTTCCTTGCAAGATCTCTGCCTTGTCGGAGGAGCTCCCTCTGAACCCGCCGCGTCGGAGATCTTAGAATTACTGCTTTCCAGGGACCATGATGCTACGGAAGGTATGAAGTACCGGATAGACTATCTTTAAATATGTTAGCTTTCTTGGAGTGTGAGGCGCCCTTCCACGGGAAAAGTACACAGCTTCCTGCCTTGCCACCAATGGCATCCTTAGCTGGAGCTTGACCATTTGGTGGGCGGCACTCTCTGCCATCCTTTGCTCGTCGATGGCAACCTCTGGTGAAACCACGAGGTCACTTCAAACAAAAGGGCCGAGATGCCTCCCTTAGCACCAGCGTGAGCTTGTTCAGAAGTGAGAAGGCCCCAACGGAGGAGTGGCGGGGCGATGGCGGAGATGCGTCATATTTAGCATGTCACTTGATGGTTCTAGAAGCCCCCCAATTTTGAGGTCTTCTTAGGAGCTCAGTGGGTAGCTTTCTTCACAAGCACGTGCAAAATGCATAAGTACAAGAGCAAGATAGATGAATAGACAATGTGGGAAGAAGAAGATTACACAAGTGGGGGAGTGCTTTTGTAAAGGGATCGATCGTTCTCTTCTCCGCCTCGAAGGGCAGCGGTAGTCTTCTTAGAGGCTCCACCCTCGTCTTCTTCTTCTGCCTCCGTCGATAGCGTGGGGTGGAGCTCTTCGCTTTTCGGCGCCAATGTAGCATCATCGTCCGGACACGGCCAGTGACTTCTTCATCTTTGGATGCGTATAGATTTTGACTTCATCATCCTCCTCTAGATCACTAAGCTGTTAGTGAAGTCACACGTGTTGAAATAAGATGACATTTGCATAATGAGCGAGGCGGAGTATATATCATTACGAGAGAAAAAAAATAACTACGCTGAGCACTTCGCGAGTCTATGAATATGTCGTGGTGATTGGCAGAAGCCACCTTCTTGTCCTTCACCTTGACTTCTGATGTCCTTGGCCGGATCTTAGTGAGTCCTTTCAGAAGTTGTCCCGCGGAGATCTGGAGGCTATCCCTTCTGCTCATTGGTATACTCGGTGCATAGGCTTGGCGGATTACACAGCAGAGGTTGGATTAGCACGATGAACCAGCACATGGCTAAGTCAAGCAGTCGAGCCACGTCTCTGAGAACCATTCTATCGCCTTGTAAGCGGGCTTGCTCGAGTCGGAGGAAAGGCTGGGGTCTCCATGGCCAGGCTTCGGCCAGCGCTCCGTCAGCGAAGTTCAGGTATGTTACTTGTCGGTTAGCGGAGGATATGGGCGTGAATTGATATGCTGCCAGTTTTTCGGGACTTCGTGAATAGCGATGTATGTCGAGGGAACGCCGACCAGAATGGATCTTAAACTTATGGTGCGCAATTCCTAAGTTCTTCCTTCGCTCGGCTTAGCATTTCTGATGAAGAAGTACAGAAGATCTGGCCAAACTGTCCTAAATAACCCTCCTAGGCGTAGCGTAGTTGCTAAGCGCTAGATACTAATGGGAGAAAGGTTTTTGAGGCTAGACTTTGTAGTGATTCAAGGCGTGGGGAAAGTTGGAGATGGGAAGGAGACACAGCCCGTACCGAGTTGGGATTTGAGGTACACTTTTCTCCGGCTTGGGAGGCGAGGTGCACCTGTGGTGGCGCCACGCTCCCTTGAGGCCGAGCCTCAAATCATGAGGAGGTAGCCCTCGGCGATCCAGCTCCTAGATGTCGCGGTTCGTGATATCCTAAACCCGCCAGTCGCCCTTGTAGTCAGGCTCTCCTCCAGCGGCTCGGCGCCGCTGAATTATGAGCCGCCACCCGGTGGACTCAATCACTTGACGGTAATACTCTGAGGTGCAGTGATAGATCTTGCCGGCTACAGCGACTTGGCGCCGCCATGGAAGTACTGCTGCTAGCCATGAAGTGGGTTTGAAGGTGAGCTGAGTGCGGATTGAAGACTAGGGTTTTTGAGTTGGCGGAGAGCCTCGAGGAGGCACCACTTGTGTTGGAGGAAGAAGGCGATGCGGGGAGAGAATGGGTGAGAAGTAAAAAGTTCACCGTGGTTACTATTTATCATCTCTGCTTTGTCAAGATTAATGCAGGCTTAATCAGACCCGGTGCAGCTGCGTGAGGCAGCGTGTTCGCCCGAGCGTGCGTGGAAATTTCCTGCATCTCCAAGTAAATGCATACTTGATTAAATATACTTCAGCCTTGAGAAAATCCAGACATGATTGCGTTCTGCATGTAGCCGAGTTACGGCGTCAGCGACCTACGTCTACGTCGCCCCTAGCTGACATAGGCAAATGGCCGTCACCTGAAGATTACGGCATGGGCGGATCTGGTCACACTTTCGAGAAAATGCGATGGAAGATTCAACATTTCTCAGGCTTACGTGTTGAAGGCGGAGAAGAAAACCTTTACTATGATTCTTTGGGGGACTACACGAAAGAAATTGCTTGACCCGATTTGCCGACATCCATCTGAGCGAAGCATTCCCACATGAAAGAGGCAAGGCGGCGCCAGATCTCCGGAGTTCTCCGGGGAGCTCTTTTATTGGGGATATCTTGTATGGGTATCCTCATAGCATGTCTCCTATAGGATAACCGGGTGGCCCACGATTGGTAGCATGGCCCGCCTTTCTTTGGCCGGCTTGACTAAGATGGATCGAGAAGGGCCCATGGGATAAAGGGAGCTACTGTTGATTGAGTCACCGGCGTGCCAGGATCGCCAGGTGCAAGATACACAAGACTAGTAATAGAGCGGTGTAGGACTGCTGTAACCTGTCCGGCTAGAGACTTTCCTGTAACCCTAGGACCTGCTGGCGATTCTATATAAGTCGGGAATATGGGAGCCTTTAGGGCACAATCTCAGGGCGATCAAGTGGCGATTAGCACACACCTGCAGCCTGCAATGAACCAATCCCTATAACTTTCGACGTGTTGCCCTTATAGTGATTTATAGCAGGGGCCGGATTCCACCACCCGTCGTGGGATGCGAACCTGGGTAAGCTGTGTTACCTCGTACCCGTCAACCGTCGCCTTCCCCTACGTCTCTAAACACGCCTTGTGAGGACCCCTCCATGGGCGTGCTAAATTAAATAATACCGCGACACCAGCAATAATCTTGTTTGATTACGGAGCATACATGGCCACATTCATATCACAAGATTTTGTGCAAATGCATGATATATCACCTTTGAAGCTATGGCCTCTCCTCTAGAGATTAGAACTCCTGGGTGTCGTTGGCAGACCATCTGGGTTACTCATGGGGTTGAGATAGATATAGCATATCAGAAGTTTCCCACTTCCCTCATTGCACTCAAGTCAAGTGACATTAATGTCATTATGGGCATTTGGTTAACCAACTATCAAGGCGTCATTAATTGTGCACTTAGACGATTCTTGTGACCTCTCTATGGCATAGCTTGTCAAGTATTGTACTGATGGTTCAATGTCTCCGTCAGCAGTCCTTAAACCCTTCTCAGAGTTGTATGCCATGGATGTCCTACCTACTCTCGAGGTCGAAGATGTCCATGTAGTCTGATTTCCGGATGTCTTTATTGAAGAGTTGCTGGCATGCCACTGATGAAGTGTGGAGTTTGTCATTAGAGCTAGTTCACAGGCTGTTCCTATCTCCAAAAAGACCTTACATATGCCTCCTCATGAGTTAGTTGAGTTGAAGAAGCAAGCGGAAGAGGATTAGAAGGCCTAGGCTACATCCAACATAGCACATCCTGGGTGGGGTTGCCTACCATCTTTGTCAAGTGGGATACAAATATTCCAAGATTGGTGGTTTATTACGTCCACTCAGCATGGTGACAATCAAGAATAAGTACCCACTTCCTCGGATAAATGACCTCTTTGATCAATTAAGTGGTGCCCATAGTCTTCTCAAAATGGACTTAAGATCAAGGTATCATCAAATCAAGATCAGAAGGAGGATATCCCAAAGACAACATTCACAACTTGTTATGGTCTTCTGAATATACAGTGATGTCCTTGGGTTAACAATGCCCCCCACATTATAGGCACATGAACTCTGTCTTCATGGAGTATCTCGACAAGTTAAATGCAGTGGTATACATTGATGACATTCTAATCTATTCAAGGCCAGAAGAAGAGCATGTCGGACATCTACGTTTGGTGACAACCTTCGTGAACATCGGCTCTATGCCAAATACTCCCCATGAATCCCCTGTCCATTTCCTCTGGTGGTACCAAGATGTCACGAGATCTCCGTCAAGATTACGGTGGAGTGGAATGAAACTAGAAATCACTTCGCTTTGTTGCGAGTCACGGCGTTTGCAAATCATGTGAAGGCTGAGCCAAAGACCCTTGGACTTCTGCCGTTGAAAATTCCTGAGTGGAAATGGGATGAAATTGGTATAGATTTTATCACTGGACTCCCAAGGACACAAGCAGGAAATGATGCCATATGGGTAATAGTTGATCAGTTATCCAAAGTTTCTCATTTCCTTCCGGATCGAGAAACTATCCATGCTAGTCAAATGGCTGACCTATACATCTCTCAGATCGTTGTTCTTCATGGTGTTCACAAGAAGATCATCTCTGATCGTGGAAGTTTGTTTACTTCCAAATTAAGCAAAGTTTCCAGAAGCAATGGGAACTCATGTATCCTTCGACGCGACTTATCATCCTAAAACCGGTGATCAAACCGAATGAGTAAATCAAATTCTTGAAGACATGCTCAAAGCGTCTGCCATATCCTTTGGAAAGAACAGGGAGAAATGTCTTCCTTTCACGGAGTTCTCTTACAACAACAGTTTTCAATCCAGTTTGGGCATGGCACTTTTCCAATTCCTGTATGGGAGAACATGTCGAACACTGCTGAACTGGACAGAAACCGGCGAAATACAATTCTTTGGTCCGGACATGATCCAAGAAGCAAAAGATCAAGTTCGCATAATTCGTGAGCGTTTGAAGGCCGTTCAATCTCGTCAAAAGACCAACTACGATCTCCATCATCTTGATGTTCATTATGATGTTGGTGATCAAGTTTATCTTTGGGTCATTCCTCTGAAGGGTGTCCATCGATTTGGTATCAAAGGCAAATTGGCTCCTTGCTACGCTGGTCCCTTTCGCATTCTCTCCAAGCAGCTTGCCTACGAATTGGATCTACCTTCAACTTTTCCAAAGTTTCATGATGTCTTTCATGTGTCCCAACTTAAGCGTTACTTAAAAGATCCCATTCGTGGTGTAGACCATGAAACTTTGGATCTCCAAGATGATCTAACCTACGAGAATACCTGTTTGTATTCTTGATGAAACCGAGCGCAAGACTCGTCGTCAAACCATCAAGTTCCTGAAAGTTTAATGGTCTCATCACTCTGAGTCAGAAGCAACCTAGGAACACGAAGATTGTCTTCGATCCGAGTACCCTGCCTTCTTTTCTAAAACCTAGGAATCTCGGGACGATTCTTGTAAAATAGGGTGAGATGTAACATACCACCTTTTGTGTAATATTAATAAAGACATGTTTGAGCATTGCATGCATGCATTACACTTGCACTTTTATTTAATCAACTAAGCACAAACAAAACCCTAATTTCTCTCCCTCTCAAAACCATTCAAATGGTTTCTATATTTTGAAAATTATCAAAACAAATGGAGCCCAAAATGGTTTACAAGGGCCCCTTAGCATTTCATTTATTTTATAAAAGTCACTGATATTTTTGAATTATTCAAAACAGAAATTGAATTCAAATACAAAAGAGAAATCAAAAAACAGAAAAAGAAAATAGTTTTCTGGAAAAAAAATCCAACCCTAACTCCTACTAGGCAGAACCCATCTTTCCTCTCTCTCCCGTCGCTGTATCGCTTATAGAAACAACCCGAGAAGCCCACCCATGCCCCAAGCATAGCCCGCAGCCGGCCCATATCGCTTTGTCGTTTCTCCGGTAGTCTTCCCCGTCGCCGGATCGAGCGAAGCTGCTCGCTGTCGTGCTCCGCCGTGCCGGCATGCGCCAAGATCCGTGTCGTCTCCCCCGAGAATCTACAAGACCCCCTGGCCGTCGCCGACGAACCCTAGGCCCCACTTTCCCCTCTCTCCCTTATCTCCTCGCCATGGCGAACCCTAGCTAAATCGGCAATCTTTAGTCCCCGCTGTCTCCGGCCACCCCGCACCGCGCCAAGGCCACCATTAGATGCTCCTCGTCTCCCTCATCCTCCCACTTGAAGCACGCATCATAGGACGCCTTCCTCTCGTTGGAATCGACCGGGAAGCATCGTCGGCTATCGTCAGTCATGCCGTCGATTAAATGCAGCTATTCGAAGGCTCGCCCGCCTCCCCGACACCACCATCGTGCTCATGGTGAGCCGCTGGTGCTCAAGCACCTCTCTGTTTCCTCCCACTCCCCCTGTGATGGCCTCCCCACGTGAGTGCGATGCTGCCGTCACTTGACGTCATCGTGCATGCCGCTCCGGTGACCTCCCGCTAGCAGCGCCGCTAGTTTATGGTCACCCGCCTTCCCTCATCGAACACCCCTAACCTCGCTTTCTCCGTGCCCCCAATCGCCAGGACCAATCTTGATCTGAGGAGGAGCTCCATTCTTGATGTCATGCTAACATCGGCATGAGGCAATAAATCTTTTCTTTTTTAATTGTTTTTGTAAATATTTTTGGAAATATTATATGACATATGGGCCCTACTTGTAAGATGTTTAATCTTTTCATAAATGTTTTCTAAAATTAATAAAAGTCTGACATGTGGGCCCAATTTGGAAAATATTTTAAATATTCCAAAAATGAATTAAAATTGCAGAAATTCATAACTTATTCATTTCAAATCAGAAAAATACAAATAATATATCAAACTGGTCTAAAAAATGATCTCTATCATTTAAAAATGTAAGCATTCATATTTATGCAACTTTGAACCCTAACATATTTAGAGGAACACGATACCCTAAGTACCATTGGTTCGATGGTTTTGCCTATTTAGGACATTCTGAAATTCATTTAAATCGATGAGGCATCTAGAATACTCTATTACTTGTAATATATCATATCATCCATATTTTATGAGCATTGCACATGCCATGTGTTGAATATTGCGTTTCCTTTTACGGTGATTGGTTCTTGAGAATAGGAACCGAACCCGAGGCTTAACTCAACTCCATCGAAGAGCAGAACCGGTCCAACAACGGACAAGGCAATCGAAGCCCCACTCATACATATGAATCCTATGGTTACAAAGTATATCATTCTCGCCATATGCATTCGGTTCAACAGTCTTTTATTAGTAGATAGAGTGATCCTATCGATGCATGTTTCCTTTGTGAACTATAATACGATCCTTTGGTCCTAGCATAACTAGGGTTTGGCTTATGAGCATCGCTAGTGCTTACATTCAGTGATCAATCTTAGCCATGCTTAGTGGTCGATGCTGATCGTTCACATGATGCACTAGAGTGCGAATGAACCTAGTATGGTAAGATGATGTGATGTGATCAGACATGGATAATAAACATGCTAAGGCTTGTATGGGATATCCGTGGGTTGTGGTTTTGAAGTCCCATACTTTCCACCCTTAGGACCCGATGTTCTCGCCTCTTGAACCAAGATGAGCATACAACCACACGTGGGCCTGCAAACCCCCTTGACCAACTAACTTGCCTAGTATATTCCATGAGTCACATAGTTCGGGCTTTCCATTCGACATATGCATCTTGGTTGTTCTTGGATGGAGGTGAAGGAGGTTCATTCATACATGTGGGTAAGCGTGGCAGGGAATGGGAGATGCCCGGCATCCGTAATCTCAAACCTGTTCAGATCTCTAGGGACCGACTTTGGGACTCGACCCGTTACGGCGGCATCTCCTTAGTGCATGACTCATGGTCTTGGCGAAAGCAAGGTAAAAGGTGTAGTCGACCACTCTCTTGGCCTTCAGGAAGAGGGCTAATAATTTGGCATTAAGAATCAGTTGGTACATGTGGGTAAGTTGTGCACCTACGGTATTAATCTTTTGAAAAGCCGTGTCCATGGTTATGGACAACTTGGGAACAGATACGTGATCATAGAAAACTATAACGAATGATAAAACTTGGCCAACTAATGTGAGATCTGGAATACTTACTCGGGGTTGTTTGAGGGGGTAGTCCAGGAAGAGAGGTTCAGTTGATAATGGTTCTCGGTGGATATCGAAGATGACTTCGAAGAGCTAGAGTTGTAGTCGTCTTATCCCTTTTGAAAATGATCTGACTAGACGAGCTTCTTCTCCTTCTTGTTTTGAAAACAAAAGATGGCTTTATGCAAAATAACTCCACTAGCCATAAGTCTTGTGGAGTACACCCTGTACTCATCCTTGCTTCGTTGATGTTTTTCTACAGATGAAGCTACTCCAACTGAAGGTGGTTTCTATGTCGAAGTCGACGAGTAGTTGGGGTTCCCGGGCAGCAGCCTAGGATCTATGGAAGGGTCGCTACTTCTATTTATGGCCTCTTAGGCCCTTTTCTATGTTTGTTGTTTACAACAACTTGTTTTCTTCCGTTATTTGATGTAATTATGGGTCTGTGACCCCTGGCTTGTATGACTGGTTTGTAACTCTCTTAAGAGTTTACCTTATTAATGTATGGTTTGTATGTTCTGTAATGTTATCGATCATTCCCTGCGTGCTTCAGAATTTAGGTTAAGCTTATGTCAGATAAAGATCTGGTATTTGTCTAGCCCTGATCCCGGGTCGTGACAATAGGTGTCAGGTTGTGTGAGCTTGGATGCTTGTTCTATGCTTAGAAACTTTATTTTGATGCATGTGTTGCTCTCTAGCAAGTTCTAATAGTAGTTTCTCATCATTTATCAACTTGGAAATCACCTGGTTTGATGTTTGTCCAAATATTTTAGAAAGGTAGATGAGTGCATACCCACTGAATCAATATGATTTGATGGTGTCTGAGCCAATGAAGGTCCATCGTGAGGAAGGAGTCTTTCCTACCATTTACCCATGCACTGAATTTAAGAGAGCTGCGGGAATCTTCCAGGATTTCCAAACTATATGATTACTAATGTAGGGTTGGAACACTTTGTTGAAGGGGAACCAATTCAATATGTCAAACTAACCATGGCTGTGGTGCAGGACTTCAGGTTCACACTACTGGAAAAACCATCTTCCGTTCGATCACTGGAAGCCCAGCAGTCCCGGCCCGTCACGAACCGCGACTAGTGCTAGCACTAGTCCCGGTCGTCAAAGACTAACGACTAGAAATGGACATACTCATTAGTCGGGCGGACAGAGTATTAGTCCGGCCGTGTCTGACGGGACTAATAACTGGAGCGAGAACAGCTCTTTCGTGGACTATTAGTCCCGGTCGTATCCTGACGCGGGACTAATTATCCGATACTATATCTACAGCTCCTGGCCAGCTGCCCTAAAGCATATGGTGGCCATTTTTCTCAAGAAAGAAAGAGAGTTCATGCCATTTTTTCTCAAGATTTGTCAAGATTTAGTTTGCAACACCTAAATCCAAAGCTTTAAAAGGTTAGAACTTCATTCTTTCATCTCTTATTGCTACTTTAGCTCTATATAATGCTCTAGAAGTATAGAGATATGGATCAAATGCATGCATGCTCTAGAAGTAGCTAGAAGGATTTTGATATCTATGAGCAACAAATTTTGATTAGGCACATAGTTACTAAAAATTGAAATGTGTAATTTTAGACTTTCAGAGCTTAGAATGGAATGAGGTTTTCACTGATGGAACAATAATAAAAAACTCCACATTTATCTTGTTGATTGTTTTCTCCAATTCACAAATTGGTGCATGTAAATTTTTCAAAATTCAAAATTAGTGCTCTAGAAGCTCTCAATATAACTTTTAATAATTTTATCATGTTGTGTAATGGTTTTTGATATACTTTTACTATAATGCAGATGGTCCGGGAATGGATGTGCTGGTGGCCGCAGCTCTAGCGAGTTCATTAATGGCATGCATGAATTCATCCATGTTGCTGATGCAAACAAGCACAATGGTTTTGTATTCTGTCCATGTAATGGATGTAGGAATCAGAAGGATTACTCTGACTCAAAAAACCTTCACAGCCACCTGTTGAAGTCCGGCTTCATGCCCAGTTATAATTGTTGGACCAAGCACGGAGAGAGAGGGGTTATAATGGAAGACAATGAAGAAGAGGAGGAGGATGACAACTATCATGGTTTCCCTAAGTACGGAGATACTTCCATGGGGGATCTTGAAGGGAGGATGAAGAAGAGACACATGATGAACCAGCTGATGATCTTGGTCGGACCATTGCGATGCGAAGAGATTGTGAAACTGAAAAGGATAGGAGAAGTTTAATCACATGCTAGAGGATCACAAAAAGTTGTTGTACCCAAATTGCGAAAATGGTGCGAAAAAGCTGGCGACTTCTTGGAATTGCTGCGATGGAAGGTGAGTGTGCTATACCTGACTCCTCATTTGAAAAGTTGCTGAAAATGATGAAGAATATGCTTCCAAAAGATAATGTATTTCCTTGATACATCTGAAGCAAAAATGGTTGTGCGCCCTCTAGGTTTAGAGTTCGGAAGATACATGCATGCCCTAATATTGCATCCTCTACTGCGGTGAGGAGTATGAGAATTTAGATGCATGCGGTATGCACTTCACTTGTTATAGATTAGGCGAAGACCTGTGGCGTTGAGGCGAGCCTCCCGAAGAGGGTTCTGCGAAGGTGATGTGGTATGCTCCTATAATACCACGGTTGAAAGCGCTTATTCAGAAACAAAAAACCGCCAAGTTGTTGCGATGGCATAAAGAGGAACCTAAGTCGGCGGGATGTTGAGACACCCGCTGATGGAGTGCATAATGGAGAAAAATCGATAGAAAGTACCGGACTTTGCAGATGGCAAGGAGTTTAAGGTTTGGTCTAAACACGGATGGCATGAATCCCTTTGGGGAAGCGAGCTCCGATCCGACACTTGGCCCGTGACTCTATGCATCTATAACCTTCCTCCTTGGTTGTGCATGAAGCGAAGTTCATTATGATGCCGTGTTGATCCAAGGTCGAAGCAACCCGCAACGACATTGATGTGTACCTAAGGCCATTAGTGGAAGAACTTTTACAGTTGTGGCACGAACCACGGATCGCATGTGGGATGAGCACAAGCGGGAAGAATTTAACCTCCGAGCATTGCTTTACGTAACAATCAATGATTGGCCTGCTCTTAGTAACCTTTCAAGGCAGGTCAAACAAGGGATACAATGCATGCACACACTGTTTAGATGAGGCGCAAGTATATATTTGGAACATTGTAAGAAGAATGTATACAATGAGCATCGTCGATTTCTTTTGGCCAAGCATCCCTTAAGAAAGAAAGGCAAGCATTCCAGCGATGCGGCATGTCACTAGGCGAAGCCTAAGGGCGTCTTGGTGCTGATATATTTGATATGGTCAAAGATTTGGATCAGCTGGTAACCTTTGGAAAGGGTCACGGAGGAAAATCTGTTCGAAAAACATTGAAGGACACGCACCATGTGGAAGAAGAAATCTATATTTTGGGAGCTACCATATTGGAAATTCTTAGAGGTCCTCTCGCAATCGATGTGATGTATGTGACGAAGAATCTTTGCGTGAACCTGCTAGGCTTCTTGGCGTGTATGGGAAGACAAAAGATACACGGAAGCACGAAAGGACCATCAACATATGAAAGATCCAGATGGCTGCATCGAGAATGGTTTCAAGGTCATGCCGACTCGCTCTTACCAAACAAGAGAAGGAAATATTTTTGAATGCCTAAGCAGTATTAAGGTCCCGTATGGCTTCCGTGAATATAAAGGGATAATAAATATGGCAGAAAAAAGTTCCAAAACCTAAAGTCTCATAGCGCCACGTGATTATAGCGCAAATGCTTCCGATTGCATTGAGGGGCTTCTACGAGATAATGTTCAGTACCCATTGTGAAGCTGTGCATTTCTCAATGCAATCTCTCGGAAGATAATCAATCTGAAGATCTACCAGTTCTGAATGATGTGGTCCAATGTCTTGTCAGTTTGAGTTGGTGTTCCCACCATCCATCTTCAATATTATGATGCACCTTTGGTTCACCTAGTCGAAGAGATTTCCATTCTCGGTCCTATATTTCTACACAATATGTTTCCCTTTGAGAGGTTCATGGGAATCTTAAGAAATATGTTCATAACAGTGCTAGGCCGGAAGGAAGCATCTCCAAGGGCTATGGAGCAGCAGGTCATTGAATTTTGTGTTGACTTTGTTCTGAGCTTAAGCGATTGGTCTTCCTTAATCAGCGGTATGATGGGAGGCTGAGTGGAAAGGGTACTCTAGGAAGGAAATCAATAATATGTTGAGGCGGACATTCTTACGAAGCACATTACGTTCTACAGAATTCTATCTTGGTAGCCCCATATATCGAGGAACACAAGAAAATCTTACGCTCAACAACCACGGAAAGCATGACTCTTGGATTAGAGATGAACACATGAAGAGTTTCGGTTGGTTGCAACATCTCATCAAAAAACACTCTTGGAGTTCAGCTATACTTGTTGTCTAGGTCACCATCTTGACTATATCCACTTTCCAAAGTGCAGAGATAAATGGGTATACATTTTACCACGATAGCCCAAGATAAAAGAGCACCAACCAAAACAATGGTGTCGCTTTGATGCAACAGACAACAATGGGTCAAAGACCACATATTATGGTTACATAGAGGAGATATAGGAACTTGACTATGGACCTACTTTTAAGGTCCCCTTGTTTGATGCGGTGCAAATGGTTCAAGATATGGGCGGACGAGGGGTTGAGGTAGACAAGAAATACGGAATGACATCATTGGATCTCAACAATCTTGGGTACTTAGGCAGACCATTCGTCCTAGCCAATGATGTGGCCCAGGTTTTCTATGTGAAGGACATGTCTACCAAACCTAGAAAACGAAAAATAAGAAAAAGAATACATCAGAGCGATGAGCCAAAGCGCCACATAGTTCTTTCAAGAAAAGAAACATCGTGGGAGTGGAGGACAAAGACAGACATGTCGAGGAAGATTGTGATAAGTTCCATGAAATTCCGCCCTTGGCGGTGAAGGATGACAACCATCATGTTAATGAATGAAGATGCTCCATGGATACGACGGATCGAAAGGAACACAAGCGAAGAAATGATATGTAATAATTGTAACATTTTATGAGTTAAGATGTTCCATGCATGTGTCCATTTTATAGTGTTGTGCAAACAATCTTGAGTGTATTAGTCCCGTTTGTGGCTAGGCCGGGACTAAGGAGGGCCTTTAGTACTGATTCATACTTACCATTAAGATCTGATCTCCAAGCGTGGCGTCACATATTAGGAGTGCCTCTATGACCAGTTTCTGAGATGCGGAGGCTGGGCTCGTCGGCATCTCCACAAACTGGCGCCCCGTAGTGGTGTCCTGCTCTCGAAAACCATCTTGCAGCTTAACTTCTCTAACTAGCTCAATCGCTGGAGCTAACTAATTTCACATATTAGGGAGTGCCTCTATGACCAATTTCTCGGAGATGTCGGAGGACTGGGCTCAATCGACATCTCCACAACTGGCCGTAGTGGTGTCCTGCTCTCTAAAACCATCTTGGAGATGCCTCAATGGTGGAGGTGGACTCACAAGGATGCCTATTTATAGTACAAGCAGCTCGGCATAATGCCGACACTCACGACATAATGTCGACACTCACCTATTATTAGTGCTGACTCGGTTGGTGTCTCCAACGGGACTAAAGGTTCATCTTTAGTCGGTTGGTGACACCATCGAGACAAAATACCTAACCGCATGACATAATGTCGACACTCACCTATTATTAGTGTTGCTGGCCCGATGCGCATAATCCCTTCAATCGCGGTTGGTTTCTCCAACGGGACTAAAGATGAACCCTCTCTTTATATAGGCATTTCCTGTATTTATTAGGTAACACTCAAGACATTTATTAATATTAAAACCAGGACAAGCCGGGACTAGCTAACACTCGGGACTAAAGCCGCCTTTAGTCATAATCATGCCCTAGTCCTATTGATAACTTCGGGGTCTTCATCGTCATCGTCATCGCCAATCGTCATCACCTGCCACTCCGGGGATCCTCGGCCCATCCATGGAATATACCGGGGCCATTCTAGCCTCGGATTCACGGAGGCGGGAGAGGGTCTCTGGAAGGCGATGCCGCTTCTCGTGGCGAGGATGGTCTCCCCGGCGATGTAGCGCATCACTCCGATGATAATGCGGTTCGCCCACCACGCGGCAATGGCTTCATTGTGGTTCACCGGTGGCGGCCATCACCCTAAATACTGGCGAGCTCCCTTTCCGCCTATTAGCAAAGAAGGCATTCTAGGTGTCGTGGTTAGCCGGGATCCCACTTAGGATCCATCCGTTGCTCGGCGTGAGCTCGTGGTAGAAGTGGTTTGTGATGGCCTTTGGCGTCGGAACCTTGAGGATAGGAACCCTCAGCGCTCAGCATCCAGCGGGCTGGCGGTGCTTGGGAGGACAAGGGTAGTTGGGCGCCTGGCGCCTCGGTCTCCTCGGTCGAGAATGGCCCGATGGCGTTGTCCATTGTTCTAAGAGAGGAAGGTGTGGATGTGTGGATAGCCATGGCACGATCACCCTAAATATAGAGGGAAAGGGCGGGAAAACTTGGCGTGAAGCTTTGGGAAATGGCGGGAAATATCTTTAGTCCCGGTTAGTGACTACATCCGGGACTAAAAGCTCTAAATGAAAGGAAAGGCGGGAAAACTTGGCGGAAGAGGTGGGAAATGGCGAAAATATCTTTAGTCGGGTTGTGACTACATCCGGGCCTAAATGGATATTATATTAAGATTCATTATATTTTTCTGATAATAATAGACATATTATTTGTTTTATTTGGATTATTACAATAAAAGATATGATTTTCCGAAGTTTTTTATATTAGTTTTGAATTAAAAAAGAAAATTTACAAATGAAATGATTTATAAATGATGCAAACAGATAAATGGATATTATATTAAAATTCTTTATATTTTCTGATAATAATAGACATATTATTTGTTTTATTTGGATTATTACAATAAAAGATATGATTTTCCAAAGTTTTTTATATTAATTTTGAATTAAAAAAGAAAATTTACAAACGAAATAATTTATAAATGATGCAAACAGATAAATGGATATTATATTAAAATTCTTTATATTTTTCTGATAATAATAGACATATTATTTTTTATTTGGATTATTACAATAAAAGATATGATTTTTCAAAGTTTTATATTAGTTGTGAATTAAAAAAGAAAATTTACAAATGAAATAATTTATAAATGATGCAAACAGATAAATGGATATTATATTAAAATTCTTTATATTTTTCTAATAATAATAGACATATTATTTGTTTTATTTGGATTATTACAATAAAAGATATGATTTTCAAAGTTTTTATATTAGTTTTGAATTAAAAAGAAAATTTACAAAAACAAATAGTCATGGTGGTGGATGGACCCGGGACTAAAGAATAATCTTGTGCAACGAAGAGGCTGAAAAACCCTTTAGTCGGGCGTGGCTACAGCGATTAAAGGGGGTCTTTAGTCATGGGTTAAGCCTGACGCGACTAAAACCACTAATCCGAGGCGGTGGCTTAGCGGGACTAAAAGTCTATCCTTATATTCAGCGCCCGGTAACACGCCGCATTTCTCGCCGGCGACAAAGCACGGTGATGAAGACAAAGCACCTGGTCGGCGAGCGGGGGCGTCTTTGTCGATTCCGCGCCGTCTGTGCCGCTCGCATGTGAGATGGTTCTCCGGGGCGTGGCGCAGCTCGATAAATCGCGCCGCCCGCGCTCCATAGCGATGGCGCCTCTGCGATGGTGGTTAGGGAATGAAACAAGAGGGAGCGGCGAGGCGTCGCGCGTCGAAGGAGAGGAAGGGCAACGGCGGCGGCGGCCCGACCAGCGAGGCGTCGTAGCAGCCGGAGGACATATGGGGAAGGACGGCCGGCGTGCTGGGCCTTCTTGGGCTGCTGGGCTGGTAGAGAGAGGAGATGGGCGGCCTGGGGTTGGGGTCGACAACTATTTTTTTTCCAATTTTTTTTCTTTTTCTGTTTTTTCCTTTTCTCTTTGTATTTTTTAAATACAAATCTGTTTTATATTATTTTTTTAATTATTGTTTTAATTATAATTAGCTAGGATTAGGATTATATTGTTAGCTAGGGTTATTTTTTTAATTATTGTTTTAATTATAATTAGCTAGGGTTATTGTTTTAACTACAATTAGCTAGGGTTATTTTTTTAATTATTGTTTTAATTATAATTAGCTAGGATTAGGATTATATTGTTAACTAGGGTTATTTTTTTAATTACTGTTTTAATTATAATTAGCTAGAATTAGGATTATATTGTTAGCTAGGGTTATTTTTTTAATTATTGTTTTATTTATAATTAGATAGATTTATTTTTTAATTATTGTTTTAATTATAATTAGCTAGGGTTATTTTTTTAATTATTGTTTTAATTATAATTAGGTAGGGTTATTTTTTTTGTTTTAGTTATTAGCTATGATTATATTGTTTTACCACAATTAGTATTATTGTTTTAGTGATTTTTTTTGTTTTATTTATTAAGATTAGAATTAGGATTAGGGTTATTTTTTGTTTTAGTTATTATGATTATTGTTTTAGCACAAATAATATTAGGATTATTATAATTATGATTATACTGTTTTAGTTATTAGGATTATTGTTTTTTCTAACCTGTTTAACTCTCTTTTTGTTATAGATAATAAAGTCATGGATCCATCCGAATATCCTAGTCGCATCGGTGAAGGTTTTCTTCAGGGCATGATAAGAGGTGAAGACATTACTACCGGCGCCGAAGATATTTTGCTCGAGGAAGATATTTCCTCATATCTGAATCCATCCGGTGATGGACTAGAGGAAAACCTAATGTACCAAGGGGAATACCAGATGGACGAAGGGCAAACAAATAACAACAATAATGATGGCCCCTCGGCGAGGATCCGTGAGGTACATAAATTCTCGTGTTACCTCTATTCATTAAGCGATCTAGATATATTAATCACTCTCTCTTCTTATTTTAGCCCACGGATCGAAGCAATCGATAGGTCGAGCAAGCGAGGGCGAACAAAAAGTTGGATGGTAATCAGAGGTTCACCATAGAAGAAATAGATGATGATGGTGAACCGATTGCTCCAGAGAAGCACCGAAGGATGTTTATAAATCAATGCGGGGTGCTTGTTAGGGACAACCTTCCGATCACCATCCAAGAATGGAATAAGTCAAAGAAACCTGGTGAAGAATCCATGACTATGTCACCGATGATGCCAAAGATGACCTTTGGCGAGAAGCTCATAGCGCATTCATACTACCTCTAGAGTATGAGAATTTGAGGTAGATGGTGTTACCCCAAGGCCGGGTGGGCTTGAAAATGAAACAAAAGTCAAGGAATGGGCACTAAGCAAGATGGCTGAACGTACTAGAACCACAAGAAAAATTTATCGTGAAATATGTGCGAAAAAGAAAACTCTAGACTTCAAAGGAGTAAGCGAAGTTGAGAGAGCGATGGCCCGATTTTGTACAGTACAAGCAATCTAATAAAGCAAAAGGCAAAATCGAAAAGAACACGTTAAATGCTGCCAACAAAAATACCATCATAAAATGGGGACGGTGGCTACAAGAGTGCCATCCCTAAGTGGGAAACTATGGAGAAGGAAATGAGGGCTAGGCGTCACTCACAGTGCAGATGGATGGCCAGAGTGGTCAAAGCACCGTGGTACGGGCATGGGGATCCTTGGACACGAAGGGAAGACATTATTTCATGATAAAATTCTAAAACCCTCCCAAGACCTTATTCAAGCAATGAGCGATGCTCAATTGGGATTGTTCCGTCCGAGAGAGAAAGCAGTGACCTGGCATACAGGGAATCACGAAAGGGAGGGCGAACACGAGGCAAAAGCGCCGGTGTCTCGTGGAAGAAAGGGTTTCCTACATGCGATGCGATTATAGAAGCCATCGAGAGAAAGAAGGGCCAGGAGGCGGGGCCGGATCTCGAGGTAGAGCAGGACCTAGCTGATCGAAGAACCTCATGCATGAAATTAGCCAAAGGCCGCCATCGACTCACGAGGTGCGATGATCCTGCATTGGATCTTAGCCAATGGAGAAGCGTGGCTTCCACGGAGGTCCGTGCTAATGATCAAGCACTGCTGGATGATGCACCGACTCCTCACTACCCCGTGGATGATGTCAGAGAGATGGCACAATGTGAGCAACATTAGCCAATGAACAACCTGTCCTTCAAGGTGGCGATCGGCCTTTGCTTTACCTTGTCTACCTGGGCACTCCACCATTAACTTCCGATTCCACGGGCTATGCTCGTGTCATGGTGGATGACATAGTGGAGATTTTGCGGACCTAGAGATTGAAATCGCTACGCCTAAAGGCCTTACGAAACTAGGAGATGTCAAGCGCAACATCATTCTATGGAATAAGAAGTACATCAAGTTTCAGGCTCGGCGCCAAGGCCGCAAACTCAAGGAATCCAAATTCACCCGCGCATCGAATATCGTCAACCTCCAAGTCCACCCCAACCCGATTATAGCCAACCTCCAAGTCCACCCCAACCCAATTATCGCCAACCTCAAGTCCACCCGCCCGCAGCGATCGCATGGCGAGTACATCAACTCGATCTCGCCTCCGCCTCCGTGCAATACTACTACCTCGTCGAAGAAATGGAAGTTCGGCGGTCCCCGCGCCCACATCGAAGAAAGGTCAAGCGCCGAAGATAGTCGATATCACTTGGCTCTTCCAAAGAGACCTTATGACAAGACCGACAAGGAAACTAAGCGGATGTGGCTACCCAAGTTAAAGGCGCATTTTGCACCCAAAAAGCCTGAGCCAAAGCGGTATATGAAAAAACAAAAAAGTGGGCTAAGTCCTTTCTTGAGAATCCATCCCGGATATCGATGAATCTGGAATCAGACTATGACCGGGAGATTATTAAGCAAGCACAGAAGAAAAAAATCACAAGTGCAAAAAGCGGGAAGCAAGTTGCCCAGCTCGTAGCACAGAAGAATCAATCGATCGCCCCGCTCAAAGTCATTTTAGACCTCGACAAGGCCTTCAGAGCTGAAATGGATATGGACATGCAAATAATGGACCCTAGAGCACGTAATAGTCTTTGCACTTATAGGAATCACTGTATCGCAGGCCAAATCACTTGCTAACGAAGAAAATATGTCTCTTGGTAAATATTTAGACTATGAAGATCATGATGGGTCAGATAGAGATAATGACGGTATGTCCAAGGGCGACCTCTAGTCGATAATGAGGAGCTCGGCGTCTATCCACATATCACGAAATCTGCATGAATGGTACATGTCATAAGCGAAAAAAAGCATCATAAAGATTGGTTTCGGTGGATGTTAGAAAGGAGCATCACTTCAAACCATACTCGATCTGAGTTCAAATGACCGAACTGTTTCAGTTATACAACCAGTGCGCCCTCGACAAATCTATCATTGGTTGCTACTGTCTGTAAGTTATTTATTTCTATAATTAAGTTTGTAGCATTAGCTCGTTCATTGCATTTAATATATTATCCTAACTATATATCCTTTTTTATGATGATATTATATTACTCAGAATGTAGATGCTTGAATGCAAAATAGTTAGAAGATATAATTTGGGTTCATTGACCCATATATCATTAATGAATATCGTTAAAGAATCACCCCAAAGGCGTGGAGGAAGACCTGTCCAGGTTCTTAACGAGCATAATTTTGTTGAAATACTATTTCCTTACAACTTCAAGTAGTGTTTATATCTTGTACACATTTTATTTTTGCTTCTTTGGATGAGCTATGCATGTATGCTTATGTAAATATCCATGATTCCTTTGGATCTTGCTAAACATTCAAGTTGACAAGTCCCTAGTCGAAGTCCACGACTCATTAAGTTGGGACCAAGAGAAGTGGAGCGATATGAAAGCAATGCTCCATAAGTAATTTCAATCATTATCGAATTATATCGTCCTCTTTCGTTCATTTCCTGATATCAAGTAACTAATAAATCCTTTGTTCATTTTCTTTGCCGAGCAGGTGTTGGACACGGTTCAGACAGAAAATACCAGGTCCATTCAAAGAGGAGCTAACTTATAAAATGGCGAAGAGTTTACAGCAGCCACCAGGAACTCATTTATGTGGATACTACGTCTGCGAGTACATCCGCGAGTTGATCAGTGAGCAGAAAGTTGACTCACATTATATTTATGATTTGCGGGAGACACTAGAGCCAGACCAACGCATAAGAGCAATTCAAGAGGAGCTGGCGGAATTTATGATGAAGGAAGTCCTTGATGTACATGGAGAGCATTATGCGGATGACGTGGAACTCGATTTGCCTTAGTCATCTCCATGTAGCTCATATGATATATATATTCATCAATGACCATGTAATTTTCAAAACATTTCTTCCTTTTGATATGATTCATTATATGTATGCTTGCAAGGGATCGATCTTATATACATGCATCGACGTGTAGTGTGTATGTAGTAGCGTATAATATGTCTACTGAAATATATGTTTGTTAAGTTATAGTGAAACACAAAACGAAAAAGGAACAAAATGGCAAAAAAAAGGAAATACACAATCTCTACCGCGGCAGAGAAATGTGGTGTTTCTCTGCCGTGACAGGAAACCTTTTAGTCCCGGGTGGTGTTACAGCCCAGGACTAGAGGGTTCCGCCCCCCGCGGCACTGAAACAGCCACGTGGCTGTTATCAGTCGCGGGCCTTTGCGAGCCGGGACTAGAGGGGTTGGGCCTCTAGTCCCGTTTTCGCAGTCCCGGGCCCAAAACCGGGACTAGAGCCCGTTGCAGCCCGGGACTAGAGCCCCTTTTTCCACCAGTGTCATTTGGTCCCCGACTAATCCCATGGTCCATTATAAAATCTATAATGTGGCTATCAACTTGCCTTTTGCTGATTTATGTGCATCCATTAGTGCCCCATTGGGGATCTTGTGAGAAGATCAAGGAGAGGCCCAAGTTACTTATGGACTTATATGCTGAGGTTTGCCAAGGTTTATACTTCTCAAAGGAAAGTGGTAAAATTCGGAACATTTAGTTTCCATCCATTAGATATATTGCCGATTTCATTACCAAGTGTGTTCTTGCTAGAAAGATTGCTAGAAAGTTATATTCATTTGATCTAGCTTTTATCGCAGTTGCTTTGAATAGGGATAAATCTTATAACCTGGTGCTTTGATAGCTTACCGTCTTACCACTAACTTGTGAGAAGGGTGGAATTTGTGGAGGTCTCGTCGCCTCTAGGTTGCTAGATTTCCATGGTTTAGAGCCTCACCATTCAGATTATCAGTTCCCCATAGAGAGGCTTGATCTCAATTCCATGATTCAGCATAGTTTTGTTTCTGCGTGGGCTACTGAGAGAAGTTTACCTGTGAATTTTTCTTTACCAAGCGTGGTTGGAGAGGGGGTAGGACTGAGAAAGTAATTTATTTGCACACTGCTTTGTTCAATTGTGATAATAGGCAAGGATCATCACTTATGGAGGAGGAGTTTGATGCTTATAAGGCGGAGCTCTCCCAGCAAGAGGAGAATGTTGGAGAGGATGCCGAAGATGATTCGGTTCAGCCCTCCAACTTGGGAGAGTCTTCATACCAGCGGCCTTCTTATGATTGGGGTGCGTATTCTTCTTCATGCAAGCGCCGGACTATGATCATTCCTATGATGACCCACCAGCTTGGGGTTACTACCCGCGCTATTGAGCCCCGCTTAGGCCAAAAGCCTAAGCTTGGGGGGAGGTATACCGACATCACACTCATCTATATATCATGTTTCATCGGTTCTTTGTATATCCATTGTTTCGCTTTCTTTTTAGTTTTTGTTTCTACTTTCTTAAAACACAAAAATACCAAAAATATTTTCGTTGTTTCTCTTGGTTTGTTTCTTTTCTTTTTAGCTTTGGTTTGCCTCAAAGAAAAATACAAAAATATTCTGCTTTGTTTTGCTTTGTTTGCTTCTTGTTTGGTTTGCTTTTTCTTTGTTTGGTTTTTCTTTGTTTGCTTGTTTCTTAAAAAAACACGAAAAATATTTGTTTTTCTTCTTTGGTTTTGTGAGTTCTTTGCAGGGTTCAGCCGTCCTCAGTGGAGTTTGGTTTCATGTTATTATTCAAGTCACACAAGTGAAGGGCAATAATGAATATTAAGACAACTTGAGGTGTGGTAAGAGGCTGGTAACGAACTCTACTTGTTTCATTTTTGTACATATACTCATCATTGTGAGCCTACTTAGCCTGTTCGTGTAAGGTGTATGTAATTATGGATGCCTAGTAGTTCTTGCTTGCTTGTGATTAGATCCATCTTGCTAATAGTTTGTAGCATGCCATATGAGTGTTTGCTTGTATTGTTTTATTCATATCTTGGTATGATATTGTGGTATCATCCTCTGAATGTTCATGTGAATCGACTTGGCACATGCTCATGCATGCATATGGCTGAACAATAGTCAGTAAGCCTCGATGATTTATTTTGCCTTAGAGTTCTTGTATCACTTTCATGCCATAATTAGTCCTATTGCAAGCATGATTATGACAGTTATTGCTCTCTCGTTTGTCGCTCCCTCTCTATTGCTAGCCTTCATTTGCACTGAGTATGAGCTCTACTTGTGCACCCAACTCCCCAAAACAAAATATTGCTAACAGTGTCCACCATACCTACCTATTAGCCTCATTTCCTATTTCAGTGCATATTCAATATGCCTTGTTTTCTTCCAAATAAAATGTTTGTCTGTTTTGAGAAAATAAGTTAGTAAAGATCTCACGAACTTGATGGCACACTTTATTCCTTGCACTTAATAATCCTGAACCATTGTGACCTGTCCATGAAAGTTATATGCTTGCAAATTATAGGCTGGGAGTTAGCAGAACCGTGCTGTCACGGGGAACGGTTTCAACACTTTTTGGATATTTATCCAGTTGATATCATGCTCTTTTATTTGCGGATGTCGTCGATGTGAAATAAAGGGAGCTTGTAAGTCCATGGAGTTATATACATTGTGTTAGAAAGCACTTTGGGCGCTAGCTTAATCCATGCATAATCATGGTGGAAACTTGCACACCATAATGAGCAATCTGTGAAGCATCCTCAATAAAAATCTATGCACATAGTAAATAAAAAGATCGCTGAGATGCTCATTGTCTGCTTGCCTTGTCATTTTGATTATGGGATAGCTCCTGTATCATGTGCAAGGGGCCTCGTTGGTGGTTCTCTATGATATGCATGTATTTATGATGACAAGAACTTACCGGTAACGATAGTTGAGTAGCATGCAGAGCGACCCTCGTACTCAAGGGACATGGGATTTCCAGTTTATGGTCTATCAAGCATATGATTCAGAGTGGCCCTCACTTTCACCTTAACCATATAAAGATGCCTATGATAGGGGCAGTGAGAGCTCAAAGATAATGAGTACCTTAATTTCAGCATTTGGAAGCCTTTCAAACTTTTCAAAACCTTTTCATTTCCTTGTTGAGTCACCACCTATTCTATGAGAACCTTCTTGAGAGCATAGTTGTCATTCTTGTGTTTGTTTAAAAACTTGGTTAATTATGTCATGACTTTGATGCTTGTATCTCTAATATCTTTATCTCTAGTATTCGCTTGAACTTCAGAGGTGCCTTGGCATTTATATTGTGCTCTACAGACAAAGGCAAGCGAGATACCACTCTATCATACCTTCTTATGAGCATTGCAATGTTGCTTATGTTTATGTTTCTTGCTACTTATTATTATTGAGTTGGAATCTCTTCATAGCTTGCAATGACTGTTGAGTAGACTTAGTTGCATACTCTTTATTATGAATAGTTTAAGTATCTACTCCTGTGCTGAGAATATTTACATCATATGAAGCAAATGTTTTCGTGAAAGTTCTTTTATCGCACTCAGTTTTCAACTGAATTGCTCGAGGAGAAGCAATAAGCTAAGCTTGGGGGAGTTGATACGTCCAAAACGTATCTACTTTCCCGAACACTTTTGCTATAGTTTCTCCTCTAAACTTGTGTGATTTGGATACAACTAACACGGACTGACGCTGTTTTCAGCAGAATTACCTTGGTGTCTAGTTTTTTGTGCAGAAATTCAACTATTAGGAAAAATCAGGGAAAATATGCCAAGAATTTCATTTCACAAGAAGACACACGGAGCCAGAGGACGAGACGGAGAGAAGGCCTAGGGGCCCACACCCCTGCCAGGCGTGGGCCAGCCCTGGCCGCGCCTAGGGGGGTGCGGCCACCCCAGGCACCCCCTCGGCCTCCCTCTTCACCTATATGAAGCCTCTTGACCAAAAAACCGGGGCGGTTCGACGATTTTCCAGAAAGACTTCCGCTGCGCCGCCACCACCAGAAACCGCGATTTTGGATCCAGAAACTCCGTTCTGGCACCCTGCCGGGACGGGGAATTTGGAGAGGATCATCGCCATCGTCATCACTAATGCATCTCCATAAACCATCCATGTTTTCCTCATCCATGAGTGAGTAATCCCCTATTGTATGCTTGGGGATGGTAGGGATTGGATGAGTTCTATCATGTAATCGAATCAGATTGTTATGGCATGGTGCCTAGTAACTCTATTAGTGCTATTTGACTTTGTTGCAACTTGTTGTTCCTAATGCTTGTCACTAGGGCCCTAGTGCCGTGATCTCAAATCTGAACTTATTATTTAATCATTATGATAGTATTGTTTGTGATCTTATCTGTAAGTTGTGTACCCATATCATTGTCCGGATCCAAAGGCCCCGAAGTGACAGAAATTGGGACAACCGGAGGGGATGGCTGAGGTGTGAGGATGACATGTGTTCACGGAGTGTTAATGCTTTGCTTCGGTGCTCTATTAAAAGGAGCACCTTAATTGCCAGTAGTTCCCTAGAGGCCCCGCTGCAACGGGCTGGCTGGACAGAAGATGTTGTGCAAGTTCTCATTGTGAGCACATATGACTATATATGGAGCACATGCCTAGGATTGTTTAGCTTGGATGCTTATTCTTATTTATCTGCAATTTCCCTATATATTGAAGTTACATGTTTAGACTCGTCCATGCAACGCCCGTCCATCCATCCCTGTGCCTACAGCACTCGAATCCTACTGTTACCATTACAATTACTATTGCTCTTGTTTTACTGCTGCTGTTACTCTGCTTTTGCTACTACAAACTATTGCTACTGATAAACTTTTGTGAGCAAGAACTATTTCCAGGTGCAGCTGAATTGACAACTCAGTTGTTCAGGCTTGTAAGTATTCTTTGGCTCCCCTTGTGTCGAACCAATAAATTGGGTAATACTACCCATGAAGACTATTGCGATCCCCTATATTTGTGGGTCACTAGTCGCTAACCTAAGTCATGCCTAATCATGGTGGAAACTTGCAGCATAACCATAGTGAGCAATATATGAAGCTTTCTTCTTAAAAAAAGAGAGACATATGAAAAGAGGAAAGAGAGAAAAAATCACCATTTTTCCATGGCAAAATAAGAAGATTGCTGAGATGCTCACTGTCTGCTTGCCTTGTCATTTTGATTATGGGATAGCTCATGTATCATATGCAAGGGGTACCCCGTTGGCGGTTCTCTATGATACACATGTATTTACTATGACAAGAACTTACCGGTAACTAAAGTTGAGTAGCATGAGGAGCGGCCCTCGTACTCAAGGGACATGATATTTCCATTTTATGGTCTGTCAAGCATATAACTCATATTGGACCTCACTTTCACCTTAATCATCTAAAGATGCCTATGATAGAGGCAATGAGAGCTCAAAGCTAATGAGTACCATACTTTCAGCATTTGGAAGCCTTTCAAACTTTTCAAAACCTTTTCACTTCCTTGTTGAGTCACCAATTATTCTATGAGCACCTTCTTGAGAGCATAGTTGTCATTCCTAGTGTAATGTTCTTGTCTAATAACTTGGTTAATTATGTCATGACTTTGATGCTTGTATCTCTGATATCTTTACTTCTAGTCTTCACTTGAATTTCAGAGGTGCCTTGGCATTTATGTTATTCTCTTCAAACAAACGCAAGCAAGATACCACTCTATCATACCTTCTTATGAGCATTGCAATGTTGCTTATGTTTATGTTTCATGCTACTTATCATTATTGAGTTCGAATATCTTCATAGCTTGCAATGACTATTGAGTACACTTAGTTGCATCCTCCTTATTATGAATTGTCTAAGTATCTACTCTTGTGCTGAGAATATTTACATCATATGAAGCAAATGTGTTCGTGAAAGTTGTTTTATCGCACACAGTTTTCAACTGAATTGCTTGAGCACAAGCAATAAGCTAAGCTTGGGGGAGTTGATACGTCCAAAACCTATCTACTTTCCCGAACACTTTTTCTATTGTTTCTCCTCCAAACTTGTGTGATTTGGATACAACTAACATGGACTAACGCTGTTTTCAGCACAATTACCTTGGTGTGTAGTTATTGTGTAGAAAATCAACTATCAGGAAAAATCCCGTAAAATATGCCAAAAATCCTATTTCACTAGAAGACTAACGGAGCCAGAATACGAGACTGAGTGGAGGCCTGAGGGGCCCACACACCCCTGCCGCATGGGCCAGACCTTGCCGCGCCTGGAGGGGGTGTGGCCGCCTCAGGCACCCCCTCGGCCTCCCTCTTCGCCTATAATTTGCCTTCTGACTTAAAAACTCAGGGGGGTTTCGACGTTTTTCTAGAAAGAGTTTCCTTGCACCGCCACCACCAGAAACCGTGATTCGGAACCAGAAATTCCATTCTAGCACCCTGCCAGGACGGGGAATTTGGTGAGGATCATCGCCATCATCATTACCAACGCATCTCCATCAACCATCCATGTTTCCCTCATCCATGATTGATTAATCCCCCGTTGTAGGCTACGGGGATGGTAGGGATTGGATGAGTTCTATCATGTAATCGAATAAGATTGTTAGGGCATGGTGCCTAGTATCTCTATTAGTGATATTTGACTTTGTTACAACTTGTTCTTGTTACTATTGCTCTTTTTATACTGCTGCTATTATTTTTTCTATTTGTAACATCCCAAAAATTATTAATCAAGGTTATCAAGTTCTAAACACCCAACTTTGGGGCTAACAAAGACTTTTGTTATTAAAAATCAATATGAATGCATGTGTGTATGTGATGAATGCATAAATGCTTGCAATGACTTGTTTGATTGTTAGGAATGGAAAGGATTGGTTTAAAGATGAAAACAATAACATCTAAATAATTTCCAGTCAGAATCAAATCAATAGAAGTTAACCCCAAAGTTAACCACTTGACCACTTTGAGTGTTTCTAGTCCAAGATTTCTAACAGAAACAAATCCAATTATTTTCACCCCATACTAGACCAAGTAAAAGTGAACCCAAGCCCACCTTGCAAACCCATAGAATTTTTTTTAAAATTAATTCCAAGGACAATTCAAAATTGAATCTTGTTCATATGGTAAGATCACCATTTCTCAAAAATCACTCAAACCAGTTCACCTTGAAAAACCCAAGCAACCAGAGACTACCAAGTATGTGACCAATGCACCCACCAAATTTCATCCAAAAATTCAAATATAAATTTCTTTCGGCCATTTCATCAAACACTTGGCAGACACAAATCAAATTGGCCAAACTTTCACTGTTTTGAGTAGTGATCATTCAAACCATTGTCTCCAATTCTTAACCCTTGTCCCCCCAGTGACAACCAATGCATCCCTCTGCACCATGTCGTGCATTCCCGACCACCCCCTTGTCCACCTCAACATCGACAACACGATGCACGTGTCGCTAGCCTCGCCAACCATGTCTAGCACGCTGCCCGTGCCTTACTGCCCCCTCCAGACCAGCCCTAGCTCGAGGACAGAGAGAAGAGACGCCGGAAACACCGTGCCCGTGCCGCTGTCGACCTTGCCGATGTGCACCACAGTTCACGCAGTGTTCCCACTCAAACCGACCACCTCGAGCTCTTGTCGCCCGCCTACACGATCACTACCGTCCCAGGAGACCACTAGACATGCTCATTCCCTCGACCATGCCCCGTAGCCGACGCACACCACGAAGTTTGCTGTCAGTACCGCGTAGATCACCGCCCCGTTCTGGCCATTATATACCACCATTTACTGAGGCATGCTGCCCATGATGACCGCCAGGCGACCGCCCATCGTCCTAGCACCCGAGCCATGCCGCTAGCTCACTGTGCCATCGCTTTCGTTGACCTCTGCCCACGCCGTGCTGCCCCCTTGCCACGCTATAAAAAGGGATCTCCCCTGCCTCATTTCTCCACACCCCAACACTCAACACTCCTGACTAATCCTCCCCCACTTCTTCCCGGAGCAAGGCGAGCTCTCCATTTCTGGAATTTGGCGGAGCCCGCCGCTGCTGGAGGAGAAGGGCGCCATCGATTCAGGCCACCGCAGGAGAAGCCGCTAGTAACAGGAGAACTGTCGTCATCGACAACCCCATTCGCCCCTATCACCGACCCTCGCCTGAGCTCCGGTGAGCCTCCCCGACCCTCACTGGCCATGCTAGGGTTCCTCCTCGTCATGTCCTGTTTCGATGAGGACGATGGTCGTGAGCCGTTGATCTTGGATCTAATCCTACTGTCAAAATCATCCCATACCCCTTCAGCCCCTGTCTCACTGACGGGTGGGGACACCACTTAGACTATCACGCGCGCGTGCTGTGCGCACTAGGCTGGCCCAGTTTAGTTCCCGCGTGACCCAATTAGTTCAAATTTAGATTTTTCAATTTAGTTCAAACCCTAGTTCCGTCTGTTGATTCAAAAATCAATTCAGAGAGATTTGCTGAACCAAATTGCATGAAACTAATCTTGCTAGAAAGGTATTGAAATTCTTAATCCAAGCCCGTTGGATTCAAACCATTTGAATTTATAGATCACCTATAGTAACAATAACAAGGCAGAGACCATAAATCAACCATAAATTCTTTTGAGTTGATTCCAACTCTCAAAAATCACATTTGACAAGACCTTTCTAAATATATAAAAATATCTAGGTTTACTTATAGTGATAATGGACAAGTATTAAAAGAATGCCCCATAGGCATTTCTAGTCACTTTAATTAATTAAAATAATAAGGTTAAACCTTATTAAATTGTGACACCACTTTAAATCACATTCCCAAGTATTAAAATATGTGGTGATGACATGTGGCAACATGATCCCATATTTTAATTGGAGAATATTAAATCTTAAGTAGTTTTCAATGAGTAGAAATTACTTTTCTAAAAATAAAATAAATAATACTAAGTCTTTATTTCATGTGATGATTATGATGATGCTAGATCATCTAGTGTGAACCTTTGTGTGCTAAATAGAAGTAGTTAAGTATTGTTTGGTGATTGTATACCTCGTATTTATTTATAGAATATAGTATCGACCAAGGATACGAAGAGGAAGGAGACTACTACGAAGAAGAAGCAGAGGAGAACTTCAACCACTACACTGCTCAAGGCAAGCCTAACACTACAAGTTGACTATGCAAGCTATCTAATGCAAGCCATCTTAGCAAGCTAATACTTGCAAGCCCCACAATACCAATTAACCTATGCAATGCATTAGGCATGCTTTGGTTATACCATTTGATTATACCAAATCCCAGTTTTACTTGCAAGATTTATTATTTTATTTATTTATCAAAGTTCTTTATTACTTCTAGTTAGTGTGTTGTGAGTTTTGGAAATATTTTAGAGGTAGCATAAAGAGCATAAAACTTGGCCTAAGTTAGTTAGACCTAGATGTCATGCTGAGGCATGAGATTAGATTTAGATTAGTCACACTTGATTAGCACCCCTCATTAGTGATTACCCCCAACATTAGTGACTAGTGCTAAGCATAAAACTTGATTACTTTAGATGGGAATACTTGGTGAAAATGGTTATGAAAACCTTAGAATGATGAGTCATTCTGATGAAATGTTTTGACATGTGTTATGAACACTAGATGATTTGATGATGAAAATGTTGAGGCATAAGCCTTAGCCCCTTTATTAAACTGATGGTTGGGTTCGGATGCGAAACCATTCCAATTTTACCGTACAACCACAATACCCGAGTTTGGGTAGGGCTTGACTGGATGTTTATATATCTTAGTATGGTTTCCCTTGCGGCCGAGGTTTGAGCTGAGGCTACCTCGTGATGATTGTCCACATGCGGTTCCCAAGATGACTGATGGTCGTGGTTGGGAGGCCAAACTCATAGGGGAGGTGCCTATACTAGGGTGTGTAATTGAAAGGTTTGGATTGATTATGCGCATATTGAGTATGGTGATTCAGGATTGTTCCTAGCGGATGTACCAAATGTTGGTGGTGAAAGTGTACCACCTCTGCAGAGTGTCCAACTATTCGAATAGCCGCGTTCACGGTTATGGAAAGTTGGAGTTGCCATACTGTTCCGTCATCAGATGTTTTCAAGATGACTTGTGAAATGAATCATGACTTTGACTTGACCACAACAGGGTTGTGAATATGAAAAACTAAGTTCCCACTTAGGTGTTATAAAACATTAAGTTAGTTTTCTTTACTTCTAAACTCAGTTAGAGATAAATCTGGCTTTTTGCAAAACAACCTAGAGCTTAGGATTCCTACTTAAACCACTTTACTTGTTAGTGATAGTTTGCGAGTACTTAAAGAGTACTCATGGCTTTGTCCCTGGCTATTCTCGTGGCCAGGCTATGAGTAGGACTACCAGGATGATGGACAACAGGAAGTCTACGACAACTAGGATCATCTCCCATCGTCAGCATTTCCTGTGACCCTGGAGATGGAGCTTCACCCATGCTATCGTTATTATATTATTCCGATGCGTTGATTGTATTAAGACTGGATCATGAGATCCTTTATTTGTAAGAACTTTAATATGGGTTGTAATGGATGATGAACTATGGTACCAATCTGTTATCTCTCGCAAAAATGGTAATCCTCGGATTGCGATGTATGGCATAACAGGCATCTCGGATTAAAAATATGGGTGTTGACAAGTTGGTATCAGAGCCATCCTGACCATAGGAGACCCTAGTTAGAATGGACGCTTGAATCAAAAACTAAGTTTCAAAACAAAACAAGTGAGTATTTATGAAAACCTATTCTCATTCTTATCACTTAGATTGTTTCATGAAAATTTATGACCTTCAAAAATTCTTGCAAACTTACATAAAATTTGACACACTCGATCACTCTACTAACTTACTTATCCTATATTCTTATAGATGGACGTGAAGTATAGCAAGTTCTGTCAGTTGGGCAATGTAGGAGAGCTCATCTTTGAGCATGATTTGGACCAACTCTCGGAACTTCTGGAGCGCCCGCACCCCGAATTCTTCAGAGCCCAGCTCAACGATCAGCAAGGAGGAGAATTACAGTGGCTGATTGTTGCAAGTCTCAGAGGCAAGATTGAGGCACCCACCTCAGAGGGAATCCAGTTCACCTTAACAGAGAACAACTGGCTAGATGGACTACTTGGGCTATCTGAAGCTCTTGCCTGTCTATGTGGGCAAAGCATCAATCAGATCAAGGGCACCTGCTTTGAGTTCTATGCAAGGCGTGATGCTATGGGACAACCATTGGAGGTACCATACCACCCAAGCTGAAGCATCAGGTGGATCATCTCAGATTCATGCTGTCTGATAGGCAGAAGGAGTTGGACAATGCCCGCTCCTACACCATCCACAACTATGCCTTCACAGTCAAGAAGGGCTAGACCATCGCCATCCTTGCAAAGGAGTGCAATACCTTTCGCTGTGTGCGTGACAGACTTGGAGGAGACCATCCATGAGCGGGACATGCAGCTGGAGGAGAGGGAGAATGCGGGGGAAGATATCCATGGAGACCCTTACTCCTACCTCAGTGATGATGATGACTTCCTGGAGGACCAAGCCATGGACTTCCACACCGATGATGATGACTCCGCCTTCATTTATGATGATGATGATGATGATGATGATGAAGACACCGATTCTGATGAGTAGTAGCACTTAAGCACTATCGTAGGTTTGAGTTGTATCTGGTCCCACTGTATCGTAGTTCCACAGAATGGTTCTTAAAACCATCTGTTTCCTCATTGTGGTGTGTGTTTGTATTGTGTGCTATGAATGAATGAATGAATGAAAAGCAAGTTGCTAGTGGGAAAAACCTGAGTCAAACTTAAAGTTTAAAAACTTTTCAAAAACAAAACCTTGAACCTTAGAAATTTCCCCCTTGTGTCATGCTCTATCTCAATCTTGGATGCCTCATGAGGGCGATTCATGCGGACCCAATACTGCAAATCTTGCAAATGTTGGTTTCTGACCGTGAAGCTGAAAAGAGCCGAACGTCTAGCCAACTTAGCCACCCTTTAACACATACTCAGATGGCCAACAACAATCAAGGCTATGGAAACCAGGACCACCATGGATCCAAGCTCAAGTACTTTCAGAACACCAATCCACCTATCTTTAGTAAGTCTAAAGAGCCCTTAGATGCGGATGACTAGCTACAGACCATGGAGAACAACTTAGAAGTAAATCGGGTGGAGGCCAATGAGAAAGTACTATTTTCCACCCATTATCTGGCAAGAGATGCAAGATCTTGGTGGAATAGTATTCGCACCATGAATGGAGGACAAATAATGACTTGGGATGAATTCAAACTCAAGTTCAGCCGAACCCATGTGCCACCGTGTCACATCCCAAAATTTTCCAAATTTTGAAATGTGAAAAATAAATAAACAAAATAAATAATTGTTGAAATTTAGGGTGAAAAGAAACTTTTTGATTCCAAATGGAAACATCAAAACCCATCTTGAACAAACTATGAATAAAATGGAATCAAACAAATTTCAAACAAGTGAAATACATTCATCAATAAATGTATCTTGAAATTTAAACACTTGGAAAAATAAACCAAAACCCTAAAACCCTAATGGAAAGAAATCATTTCTAAGATCTCTCTAAAACTATGGAATTGATCCATATAAAAATTCAGCAACAATCATTTTAAAATGATCAAGAATGATAAATAAAAATATTATCAAAACCATGGAAATTGGTTTCACTCAATTTAGAACCACGGACAAAAAATTATGAATTTAATAAGTTGAAAGGAAATAATTTCCAAAGCAAATAAAACTCCTATCTAAAATCCATACCAAATGGTGAGAAAATAATCCTAAATAGATTTAAAAGGATAAACAAATATTAAATAAAATTATACAAATTGGAATCACCAAATTTGGATCTATAAATAAAAAGATATGGATTTTATGAGACAAATAAAGAAATAAATAAATAAGGAATATTTAAAATCTAAATTAAAACTTGGCCTAATCCATAAGAAAATGAGATAAAGTTAATCCAAATTCAAATGAAAGAAAGGGATAAAGAATAAGCAAATAAAAGTATATGGGATTAAACCCTATTCTAATTAAATTTAATAAAGACAAAATCCCTAATATAAATGATTAATTAAATCATGGGAAAATAATAAATGGAATTTGCCTAAGAGAAATAAAAGTTATTTAATTAACCTAAATGGGATCAAAGAATTATTTGAATGAAAATTTATTTAGGATTAAAACCATATTTAATTTGATTTGAATAAAGATAATCTACCCAATTTAAATGATTAATAAATTATATTAAAATATGTTAAATAATTCAACACCCTATTAAATAAGTAAAACCTACTGAAAAAGGTTTAGTGAAAATTAGAATTCAAATAAAGAGTTTGAAAATATAATTAAATCTTATTTGAATAAAAGACAAGTGCCCATTTTAAATAAAATATAAACCATAAAATAATAAAAGAATTATTCCTAAAATGGTATTTAAAATACATGTTTAAACAACATTAGAACTTACTGAAAGTTTGGCAAAGATTTGAATTCAAATGGTTGTTTGAATTGTTTGAACAAATTCAAAACAGAATAAAAGAAATAGAAAAAGGAAAATAAATAGAGAAGGAAAAAATGGAAATAAGCCAGCCCAGCCCAACCTGGCCCATCTATCCCAACAGCCCACCTCTCTCCTCCACCCCCGCAGAAAACGATTCACACCGCACTACTCACCCGCGCCATCACTGACGATTGGACCCCACCTTGTATTTCTCTCTCTCGATGAACGTCGGGCCCCACCTATCGGTCTTCGTTCTCACCCACCCCACGACCCGTTACTCCCGAGCGTTTCTGTGTTGAATTCGCGGGTTGAATTCATGATTAATGGCTCAGTGAATCTCGCCGTGACCATGCTCGTTAAAGGCGCCTTCCTTGCCTCTACCTTTCCCCTCACACCCTACTTCCCCTCTGCCACCAGGCTATGCTGATTTTGCCCGAGACCACGCTCTGCTCCGACGAGCCTCCGCCCAAATTCCGGCAGCACCAGCCACCGCCTTGCCCCCTCGACCACTCGAACCCACTCCCCACCTCCCTACGCACCACCCGGCACCAACCACTTGCCCGCGCGTGCCCCCTATCATAGACAACGTTTTCTCCTGAACGTCACCGTCTCCTGCCACAACTCCGGCGAGTTCTCTCCGTAAGCCCCGACCGCCCCCTTCTCTCTCAATGGTACTCCTGTAATTACTGTCCCCGTGCGCATCTAACGCCCTCATTTTCTTGCTTTGGCATGGTCTGTAGCCTTGCCAACGTCGACTATCGTGCGAACCCGTCGTCAGTAACCACTCCGGTGAGAGATGGTCGACCCGTCTGTGCGCCCCTATCACCGCGACGAGAACCTTGAGCTTCAGCACGACAAGGCAAACTCGGTGAGCTATTCCTACCTCTCTCGCGATTCCTGTATCGCTGACACCATCCTCGTCATTGCGCCGCCATGACCACCGTTCTTCTTGCCGCCCATCGATACTTCGGACGAGTTAGATGCAGATCTAGTGGGTGTGTTAGATTCACTTAAGTGAAGGGGTACACTAGATCAGAGCCACACGATCCCCTTTTAACCCAACGGTCCACAGCACTCGATCCAGCCGAACCATTTTCAGCCAATAAGAACAAGGCAGCAACCTTTGTTATTTTAAATGGCGAAACTTTTCTATTAGATGTTTAAACTTGCAAAATTCATAACTTTTGATTCACACGTCCAAATTTTGCAAATTTTATATCAATGGAATAAGAAAAAATAGTTCTATCCAACCATGTACTTTGTTTAGTAATTTTCTTCTGTAAACTTAGTTGTTTTTGCAGAAACTTGTGTAGGCATAATTTGAATATAAAAATTATTCTAGAAATACTTTTAAGGTAAAATATTTGGTAAATGGGTTGATTTGAACCTACTGACCATAGCAACGATTTAAAAATATATTTTGTGAGGCTAAAGGAATAAATCTTTGAATAAAAGCATTTCTAGCTAAATAAATTTATTGAATAAGTTTTAAAAATTCTTTTTTAGTAAAACCTTTGGAAAATGATTTGATTTAAACTCTCTAACCCTAAACACCAAGTTTTTGGATTTAAAATTATAGTTGGTGAACCCTATAAAAATATTACTTTGTTTGAAGGCATTTCCAACAAAATAAAATATTGCTTTAGTGTAAAAAATGGTTTATAGGTAAATCTTTTGCAAATGGTTTTAATATTAAACACTTGACCTTAAAACACTAACATTTGTGTTTAAAAATATATTTTTCAAAACACTAGAAATTATTACTTTGATTAAATCATTTCTAACAAAACAAAAATGATTTAAATGGCCATTTTCACTAACTTGATATCCAATGGTTTTGCCACTTTTATAAATGACCAATATGTGTTTTAAAATGTATATAACCTATTAGAAACCACTTTTCCAAATAAAACAATCTTTGGCATGTTTGCATGCATTGCTTTGTTTTTATTATTCTATGTGATCAATTGCTTGAATGGTAGATTGAATTTGTGCCTTGCTTGATTGAATTGTAGTGAACTTTGAAGAGTGTGACTATTGCAAGATCAAGGAGTGAACTTATATTCTCTACCAAAAAGGTAGGTGGTGCTTCATACTTTTGTCCCATTATTTTCACTATGCATTAGTGATATTTCTAAGTAGGACTTGCATGGAATTTTCTAAGTACAAACTATGCGAGGGGAAATCCTAGTAGATGAAACCTTAGTAGAATTTTCCCAAGTTAAGATTCCTACTACCATCATGCTTAGCTTAGCTAGTATAAAACAAGGGTGGATTATATTCATGCTATGGAATATTTCTAAGTCAAGGACTTGTGTTTTATTTAATAAAACAACTATGTGAATGAATCACCTGGGTGGAATGGTATTGCTTGGATGGATTTTTGTTGAGTGGTTACACAAGGCCAGGGGATTTGGTGAACCTAGTGTATCTCACTTGTGGAATGCCACCCGGGAACAAAGATATTTGAGATGTCAAATGTTGAGAAGCTTCAAGTCTGACCACTTGGCATTATGGGCTCTACCTGGATCATATAGGTTGCAATAACTTATCCAAATGGAAAGTTGGTGGTAGGGGATGAAGGTTGGAACGCGTCCATTATAGTCTAAGGGAAGGGTTCTGAAAGATCTTGTCTCGATGGATGTCGAGTCTTGTGGGGAATGTGCACCACCTCTCGAGATAGTAAAATCTAAGTACTTAGCCGTGTCCCGGCAATGGACAATTTGAGCAACAAGACATGGAAGCTATCAAGGATCTCCTCATCCCAATTTATAAGTTAAAAACTTTTGGTTGAACAAGGGTTAAAGGATTACCAATGTCTATTGGTTGATGCCTTGGGTGATTTTGACGAACAAAAACTTAGTGTTTTCAAATGATAAGGAAAATCTATTTTTTAGCAAAGCAAGCTTAAGCTCCACTTAGCCAAATGCATATAGATGATAGATACCACTATTCTACCATAGTATCACTTGCCAATACAATTCAAATGTATTGACCCTTGTGTATGTAACTTATTATGTTGTAGGTTTGTTTGATGTTAGTGAAGTGTGTTGATTAGGATTACAAGTCTACAACCAACATGATTGCCTGTGGCACTTTGAAGATGAAGGACTCCATGCTATAGTTATTTCTGCTGCATTGTAATGAGATAGCCAAATGAGCTATGTAAGATGTAATGAATTATTTTATTCCTAGTTATAAAGTTGTATTATGACCTTTGTTTCTTGAAATTACATATTAACTGTGGATGCTAGCTATTTATCTAGGGACTAGCATTGTAAACACAGGGACCTTTACCTTTATACTCATGGGGTCTTACAGATGGTATCAGAGCACTGTGTTGCCTGTAGGATTGTAACCCTGGCATTGGACAAAACCCCTTAGAAAAATAGGAGTCGTATTTGTTCCAAAACTTATTCACAAACGATCTTGTAAACTCTTTCCTCATCCTTTTTGGTTTTGATTCTACATCTCTTCCTTTTCAAACATGATGGACAAAACCTCAACATGATCAAAGACTTCACCATAAGCAACCTCAACATGAGCAAATACATCACCATAAGCAAAGACTTCAACAGAGCAAAGACTTCAACATCACCAATGACTTCAACTTTAGTTTCAACAAGGACTTCAACTTGGACATCACTAAGGACTACAAGTGAGACAATAAATATTACTCAAGACTTGGAGACTAAGGAAAAACAACATAGAAGGAACCATCATCAGCTTTGAAGTTTGTGACCAAGATACAAGAATTTCTCCAAGGATACAATGATCTTGTTGAAGAAGGAACAACTAAGAAGAATGGAATGACCTCAAGAAAACCATATAGTTGGACCACCATATTAGTGTTTAGTTTAAATCAAACACACCAACTTATGTGCATAGCAAAAATATTGCCTAATAAAAATGTGCTTGAAACTTGTTGTTTGAGTGGAATGTTTGTTTGTGATTGCTTGCACATTGCTTTTGTGAATTGTTGTGTGTGATAGACTTCTTCCTTATAAATCTTTTTCCTATTCTAATCCCAATCCAACCCAAACAGATGAATTCTCCAAGAGACTCCAACATCAAGAATGGTGACAACAACCAACAGATGCACATGAGAGAACAACTACTAGCAAACCAAACCCAGTTGAATAAGATGACAACTCAGTTTTTAGCCAACAACAATGAGTTAGACCCAACCTTGCAAAAGTTTTTGGAAATCCAATCCCAATTGTTGCAACGGATGACCACTCAAATGATCGACATGAAAGACAACCATTCCATGGAGTTTGTGACAACAATGATGTCAAGGATGATATTATAGAAGGAACTCAAGCTTGCAATATTTGTGGAACATGGATCACACTTCCAAAGAGCATGACGATCAATGCCCTAATTGTGAAGAAACATCGAACTAATCAATGCCCCACATCTCTAGTGACTTGTTTCTATGTGA
This sequence comes from Avena insularis, assembly GCA_023614405.1. NCBI lineage: Eukaryota > Viridiplantae > Streptophyta > Magnoliopsida > Poales > Poaceae > Avena > Avena insularis. The sequence continues at coordinate 39,046 of JAJUPC010000701.1, read as the reverse complement.
AGGAAATAATCATGTCCCTATCCAATGCCCCATCTATCCTATTGTTCAACAAGTGAAACAAGGTGGAATGCATCAAGAGTATGGAAAACCCCATGAGGAAAGAACTTCTACCAAGAAGGATGAAGACAAAGGCAAACCTCAGATTGCACCTCCATACATTAGGAATCACCTTCATGGACAAAAGAGGAAACATAGGTATTATCCAAGGAATCGTTCAAGGAACCGAGGAGACTTTCCCACCTTTGGGGTGAGATATGAAGATCCTTAGCTAGATGAACTCCTAGCTTTGGAGAAACCCAAGAAAAAGAAGAATAAGGAAATTATCCAAGTGTGGTGCAACAACTGCAAAGATCTAGGCCATTATATATCAACATGTCCATAGAAGATACGTGAAGAACTCAACCTTGTCACATGTTACAATTGTGGTGACCAACGACATTATGCAAGCAATTGTCTAGAAAAGATGAGATACAAGACAAGCAAGCCTATGAGAGATCTCAGCCTTATCACATGTTTCAAGTGTGGAAACAAAGGACACTATGCAGATGTCTGTCCAGAAAAGTTTCATCAAGATCCTAAGCAAGCCATGATGTACTCTAGTGGAAAACTTTTTAAGGGTGGTAGTACCCTAGTTGCCTTGTAGCCAATTTGTAACCTCTAGCCTTCCCAAATCTCGGGACGAGATTTCTTTTAAGGGTGGTAGCGTGTCACATCCCAAAATTTTCCAAATTTTGAAATGTGAAAAATAAATAAACAAAATAAATAATTGTTGAAATTTAGGGTGAAAAGAAACTTTTTGATTCCAAATGAAAACATCAAAACCCATCTTGAACAAACTTTGAATAAAATGGAATCCAACAAATTTCAAACAAGTGAAATACATTCATCAATAAATGTATCTTGAAATTTAAACACTTGGAAAAATAAACCAAAACCCTAATGGAAAGAAATCATTTCCAAGATCTCTCTAAAACTATGGAATTGATCCATATAAAAATTCAGCAACAATCATTTTAAAATGATCAAGAATGATAAATAAAAATATTATAAAACCATGGAAATTGGTTTCACTCAATTTGGGACCATGGATAAAAACTTATGAATTTAATAAGTTGAAAGGAAATAATTTCCAAAGCTAATAAATCTCCTATCTAAAATCCATACCAAATGGTGAGAAAATAATCCTAAAGATATTTAAAAGGATAAACAAATATTAAATAAAATTATACAAATTGGAATCACCAAATTTGGATCTATAAATAAAAAGATATGGATTTTATGAGACAAATAAAGAAATAAATAAATAAGGAATATTTAAAAGCCAAATTAAAACTTGGCCTAATCCATAAGCAAATGAGATAAAGTTAATCTAAATTCAAATGAAAGAAAGGGATAAAGAATAAGCAAATAAAAGTATATGGGATTAAACCCTATTCTAATTAAATTTAATAAAGACAAAATCCCTAATAGAAATGATTAATTAAATCATGGGAAAATAATAAATGGAATTCTCCCAAGAGAAATAAAAGTTATTTAATTAACCTAAATGGGATCAAAAGAATTATTTGAATGAAAATTTATATAGGATTAAAACCATATTATTTGATTTGAATAAAGACAATCTACACAATTTAAATGATTAATAAATTATATTAAAATACTTTAAATAATTCAAAAAGAATTATTTAACACCCTATTAAATAAATAAAACATACTGAAAAAGGTTTAGTGAAAATTAGAATTAAAATAAAGAGTTTGAAAATATAATTAAATCTTATTTGAATAAAAGACAAGTGCCCATTTTAAATAAAATATAAAACATAAAATAATAAAAGAATTATTCCTAAAATGGTATTTAAAATACATGTTTAAACATCATTAAAACTTACTGAAAGTTTGGAAAAGATTCGAATTCAAATGGTTATTTGAGTTGTTTGACCAAATTCAAAACAGAATAAAAGAAATAGAAAAAGGAAAATAAATAGAGAAGGAAAAAATGGAAATAAGCCAGCCCAGCCCAACCTGGCCCATCTAGCCCAACAGCCCACCTCTCTCCTCCACCCCCGCAGAAAACGATTCACACCACAGTACTCACCCGCGCCATCAGTGATGATTGGACCCCACCTCGTATTTCTCTCTCTCGCTAAACGCCGGGCCCCACCTGTCGGTCTTCGTTCTCACCCACCCCACGACCCGTTCCTCCCGAGCGTTTCTGTGTTGAATTCATGGGTTGAATTCATGATTAATGGCTCAGTGATTCTCGCCGCGACCATGCTCGTTAAAGGCTCCTTCCTTCCCTCTACCTTTCCCCTCACAGCCTACTTCCCCTCCGCCACCAGGCTGTGCTGATTTTGCCTGAGACCACGCTCTACTCCGACGAGCCTCCGCCCAAATTCCGGAAGCACCAACCACCGCCTTGCCCCTCGACCACTCGAGCCTACTCCCCACCTCCCTAGGCACCTCCCGGCAGCAACTACTCGCCCACTCGTGCCCCCTATCGTCGACAACGTCTTCGCCTGAATGCCACCGTCTCCTGCCACAACTCCGGTGAGTTCTCCCCGTAGCCCCGACCGCCCCTTCTCTCTAAATGGTACTCCTGCAGTCACCGTCCCCGTGCGCATCTAACGCCCCCATTTTCTTGCTTTGTCATGGTCCGTAGCCTCGCCAACATCGACTACCGTGCGAACCCATCATCAGTAACCACTCCGGCGAGAGATTGCCGACCCGTCCGTACGCCCCTTTTCCCGCGACGACAACCTTGAGCTTCAGCACGACGAGGCGAACTCGGTGAGCTATTCCTCCCTCTCCCGCACTTCCTGTATCGCCAGCACCATCCTCATCTTACCGCGCCGCCGCCATCCACCGTCGCTGCACCGCCCATCGATGGTCAATGCACTCTGGACCGTTAGATGCAGATCCAGCGGGTGTGTTAGATTCACTTAAGCGAAGGGGTGCGCTAGATCAGAGCCGCACGATCCCCTTTTAATCCAACGTGCCACATCACTCGATCCAGCCAAACCGTTTTCGGCCAATAAGAACAGGACGTGTGGCACTGTCTTGTTTTAAATAGACAGAAACTTTTCTATTAGATGTTTAAACTTGCAAAATTCATAACTTTTGATTCACACGTCCAAATTTTGCAAATTTTATATCAATGGAATCAGTAAAAATAATTCTATCCTACAATGTACTTTATTTAGTAATTTGCTTCGGTAAACTTAGTTGTTTTTGCAGAAACTTGTGTAGGCATAATTTGAATATAAAAATTATTCTAGAAATATTTTTAAGGTAAAATCTTTGGTAAATGGGTTGATTTGAACCTACTGACCATAGAAACCAACTTATGGATTTAAAAATATATTTTGTGAGGCTAAAGGAATTAATCTTTGAATAAAAGCATTTCTAGCTAAATAAAATTATTGAATGAGTTTTAAAAATGCTTTTTGAGTAAAACGTTTGGAAATTGATTTTATTTAAACTCTCTCACCCTAGACACCAAGTTTTTGGATTTAAAAATATAGTTGGTGAACCCTATAAAAATATTACTTTGTTTAAAGGCATTTCCAACAAAATAAAATATTGCTTTGGTGTAAAAAATGGTTTATAGGTAAAAACTTTTGCAAATGGTTTAATATTAAACACTTGAACTTAAAACACTAACATTTGTGTTTAAAAATATATTTGTGAAATCACTAGAAATTATTACTTTGATTAAATCATTTCTAACAAAACAAAAATGATTTAAATGTCCATTTTCACTTAGTTGATATCCAATGGTTTTGCCACTTTTATAAATGACCAATATGTGTTTTAAATTTTTTATAACCTATTAGAAACCACTTTTCCAAATAAAACAATCTTTGGCATGCTTTCATGCATTGCTTTGTTTTTATTATTCTATGTGATGAATTGCTTGAATGGTAGATTGAATTTGTGCCTTGCTTGATTGAATTGTAGTGAAATTTGAAGAGTGTGACTATTGCATGATCAAGGAGTGAACTTATATTCTCTACCAAAAAGTCAAGTGGTGCTTCATACTTTTGTCCCATTATTTTCACTATGCATTAGTGATGTTTCTAAGTAGGACTTGCATGGAATTTTCTAAGTATAAACTATGCCAGGGGAAATCCTAGTAGATGAAACCTTAGTAGAATTTTCCTAAGTTAAGATTCCTACTACCATCATGCTTAGCTTAGCTAGTAGAAAACAAGGGTGGATTATATTCATGCTATGTAATATTTCTAAGTCAAGGACTTGTGTTTTGTTTAATAAAACAACTATGTGAATGAATCACCTGGGTGGAATGGTATTGCTTGGATGGATTTTTGTTGAGTGGTTACACAAGGCCAGGGGACTGGTGAACCTTGTGTATCTCACTTGTGGAATGCCACCCAGGAACAAAGATATTTGAGATGTCAAATGTTGAGAAGCTTCAAGTGCAGCCACTTGGCATTATGGGCTCTACCTGGATCATATAGGTTGCAATAACGTAGCCAAATGGAAAGTTGGTGGTATGGGATGATAGGTTGGAACGCATCCATTCTGGTCGGAAGGCTTCTGAAAGATCTTGTCTTAATGCATGTCGAGTCTTATGGGGAAAGTGCACCACTTCTCGAGAGAGTAAAATCCAAGTACTTAGACGTGTCCCCGGCAATGGCCAATTTGAGCATCAAGACATGGAAGCTATCAAGGATCTCCTCATCCAAATTTCTAAGTTAAAAACTTGTGGTTGAACAAGGGTTAAAAGATCACCAATGTCTATTGGTTGATGCCTTGGGTGATTTTGACAAACAAAAACTTAGTGTTTTCAAATGATAAGGAAAATCTATTTTTAGCAAAGCAATCCTAAGCTCCACTTACCCAAATGCATATAGATGATAGATACCACTATTCTACCATAGTATCACTTGCCAATACAATTCAAATGTATTGACCCTTGTGGCTGTAACTTATTATGTTGCAGGTTTGTTTGATGTTAGTGAAGTGTGTTGATTAGGATTACAAGTCTACAACCAACATGATTGCATGTGACACTTTGAAGATGAAGGACTCCATGCTATAGTTATTTCTGCTGCATTGTAATGAGATATTCAAATGAGCTATGTAAGATGTAATGAATTATTTTATTCCTGGTTATAAAGTTGTATTATGACCTTTGTTTCTTGATATTACATCTTAGCTGGATGCTAGCTATTGATCCGGGGACTAGCATTGTAATCACAGGGACCTTTACCTTTATACTGGTGGGGTCTTACACACCGGGTTTAATCAAGAGGATGAGAGATAAATTCCAAGAATTGAAGCAAGGGAGGATGACAGTAGTTCAATACCGTGACAAATTTTTGTCATTAGCTAGGTATGCACCAGATGAGATTGACACTGAAGCCAAGAAGAAGGAGAGATTCTTGAATGGTCTGCATGATGAGATGCAAACAGTGTTAGTCAATATTCCGTTTGCTGACATTGAAGCCTTAGTGGATTCTGCAATCCAGATGGAAGGCAAGATCAACCAAGCCAATGAGAACTGCAAGCGTCGAATGATGAATCAACCAGGAACCTACCATACCCCAAAGTATCGCCCAACCCATCTGCAGGATATGCCCCAAGAAACAATAGACCCCTGATAAACCGTCCAACCTATCCCAACCATGGAGGAGGAAACCTGTCGTGGGAATGGTCACGGCAGATTCTACAATCGGCAGAGAGTAGTAGAACGAAGGGCAAGGGCGTCCAGCCATCTGCGGTGCGAGATGAGGGTGGAGACACAGGGTTTTATCCAGGTTCGGCCCCCGGAGGGTAAAGACCTACTCCTGCTAGATTGTATTATGGTGGAGGTACAATGGGGCGAGCTCGACGGCTAGGCGGCGAGTCGCTTGGGTGTATGATGGAACATGCCTCTACATACATGCGGAGGTTTATATAGACTCACCTCCCCTAGGGTTTACATATCTCAAAGCGAATCAGTTAAGGTTTGATCTGGTTTAACCTAATCCATTGGGCCTATCTACTCTCTGGGCCTTTAGCTTCGATCGCTTGAATCCATGAGCCTTGATCGATCGCCGTCTTGCGGAGCCCACTCGCCAGTTCTGGGCGATCGGAAAATGTCTGCTGGGTATACCCGGTGACATATCCCCATCGATAGTCCCGAGGCTGTCGTCGATTGGGCGTGGGTGGTTCTTTGGCGATCAGACATCTGACTTCAATGCGGACATCGATCGAATCGGTGGCGGGCTCCTGAATAAGGAAAACTAGTCATTCAATTGCAGCTTTGGCGAGCGAATCGATGAAATATTTAGTCACTATTGTAGTGATCGGGTCGGCGAGCTGAGTGGCTGACGTTGGACCGTCAAACGCAGTCAAAACTAGCCGTTGGAGTAATCCAAAGGTAACTTTCGGCGTAATCACCGCGTAATGTGACGGCTTCCGATTTGGCGGTAACAACCACTATATAAGGAATGGTGGCGATCAATCCACCCCTCGTCATTTCCTCCGATTACGCGCACCTCCGTTTTCCTGCACGCAGCGATCGGCCGATCCAAAATCCTCCGACCTCCACGAACCTCGTGCCAATGGCCCCTCCACGAACCATGGGGCAGGTCAAGTGTCTGAGCGCTACTAAGCGTCTTTTCGAGGAGGCCGGGATTGTGTCTTGGCGGTGGCACATCCCAGCGACGGAGAGGTGACTCCGGACCAGCGAGAGAGTTCATCTGTTTCACCAGCCACAGAGCGGGCTGGGATTACATCTCTTTTCTTGGTAACCTGCGCCTTCTCGAGATCGGCCGTCGGACACTGGGCCGCCTGCATCGAGCATCTCGCCATTTTCGTGGCGTTACTGAAAGTGCTACCTAACTATGAGCCCTACTTCCCCATGGCAAGACCTATTCCACGGGAGGATCGATCATGAAAAGCGGCGACCCAATGCTGCATTTGGTGACAGCGTTTCAATTGAAGTCGAAGGCTTCCTTTTTGATTGATGCTGCCCCAAGGCGGCGAGCAAGTGGAAGAAGTCTTGGTTTCGTCAGAGGGGACTCCGGAGGCGAGTGGCGATCCCAAGATACTCCGCCGACCGGCCCGAACCACGCCGACTCCAAGTGGCAAGCTCTAATGACCAGCGGATGGTCGTGGATGAGATGCTTCAAACCATCCGCGGCCTAAAGAAGAAGGGTCTTCAGACCATTAACTTGTACAACTGCTGGCTCAGGCGGCGACTCGTCCCCCTGGCCCGCCGTGACCATTATATGTCACAGTACCACGGGCGGGAGGACTCGGCGAAATCCTGCCTCGCTGAGTGGAAACTTCGAGGATTACATTCGCGCTGAAGAAAATCACCCGGCGGTGTACGGGCGTGAAGGCAGTGCGCCCCTACACATGAAGCATCCAGCTAACGGTAAGTCTCTTTCTATCATTCGCGATCGCGATTAATCTGTGGCGGTTATCGTGATCTTGTCTCTTGCATATGCGATTATTTCAAGTGGTGGAAGGTGGCTTCCGCCCGCGACAAAATTGAGCTCGTCCGTCCGTCGAAGCGAGTCACCTCCTGCCAAAGGCAGCGTCGAGCGGCAGGGCGGCAACGGCGAGTCGAGGAAGAGGTCGCCCGCTGGTTCGCAAAACCAGCGGGCGGCGTCGGCGAACTTCGGCGAGTAGAAGCCTCGAACGTCACGACGACGAACTTCCCGAACACACCTCGTGTCGCCAGGCCACTCCGTCAAAGAAGAAGAAGAAGGAGGCGAAGGCCCCTCCAATGAGGAAGACGAAGCTAGCGAGACAGGCATCTCCGCCTCATTCGGCGAGCAGCTCCGATGCCACCAGCCTGGCCAAGGATGAAACGCCACCGACGGTGGCAGCGCCAGACGTTACCACCGTCCTGAGTGAGGTGCCTCTGGCCTCGATGCCTCCGTTGTTCGCCCCAGTCTCTAGGTCGGGGGCCGCTCCGGTCGCTGTAGTTTCACCTCCCAGGGAGGCTCCCGCCAAAAATGTTTTGGAGGATCCTGTCGCGTCCTCGACAACGAAGAAGCCATCCGTGTCTTGGGCGCACAACGTCCTGGATATGGGTCTCAGCCGTAAACTGGGCCCCGAACTGGAGAAGCCGGCTGGCATCCGCACGGGACTGCAGTTCATACCAGTCGCCAAGTGTTTTTTTTTACCTGTCTTGTTTTTGCGTTGTACTCAGACCACTTTGCTCATGTAATCATTTTGTAGGACTGGAGTCAAAAAGATAGTCCACCCGTCCGTGGCCAAGGTGCCACCAGTCGTCGCTAAGGAGGACCCCTCTCGGAAGAGGAAGGCTAATGAAGTCGCTGCCCCCACCGACAGCGCCAAGAAGGCCAAGGGCGACGAAGTCGTCACGGTGTCTGATGACACGACGATGGCTCCGAGTGACCCTGCAGCGGGGGCGGCCTCAGTAATCAAGGAGGGTGCGTCCATCGCGACCTTCCCCCGCTTCATGGCCAGAGCGGCTACGGCGAGTGGTACCACGCCATCAAGCCGCGCACCTAGGTTGCGAGGCGGAGAGCAGGTCGGCGTCATGAGCACACTCCGGCTCTGCTCGCATCCGTGGATGCACTACAACTTCACGGCATGCTTGGCGCAGCCATCATGGTATGTCCAGTCCCCGAGGATTGGGCCACTGAATTGCAGTGGTCAGATTCTTTTAGAGTCTCGTTTTTGTTTCTCGCGTCCAGTCCCCGAGTGCCTAGTCGCTGTCTTTCAGCGGGTGGGCACTTAGGACTTCTGATCTCCAGTCCCCGAGTGCCTAATCGCTGAATTTCAGCGGTGGGTATAGGATTTTGATCTCGGTCCCGAGTGCCTAGTCACTGAATTTGATGGGTGGGCACTTAGGACCCTGATCTCCAGTCCCGAGTGCCTAGCTGAATTTCAGCGGGTGGGCATAGATTCGATGTTGTTAGCTGTTTGATTTTGTATGCAGGGTTTGCGGCGTGAATCAGCCGATCAGCTTGCAGCGAAGTGTTGCGGAGAAGGAACTTGTCGCCGTTCAAGAGGCGAACAAAGGACTCGAGCGATTCTGCGAAAGCGAAGGAGATTCGCGAGGCCTTGTCGGCGAGTGAAGCCAGCGGCTCGATCACGCGTGAGTTTGGCGAAGCGGATCGCCGAGCTCGAGCGCGAGCTTAAGGGCGTGAAGGAGGAGGCGATATCGGCGGATGAGCGAGCCAGGGATGCTGTTACGGCCGCCACTGAGGAACGTAAGGTCTCTGACGCCCTTGTTGCGGGGCTTCAAGACGACTACTCCTCTCTTCAGAGCTTCATCACGGATCTCTCCCGGCCGTTGATTGGTAAGTGTGCCTGCCTCTGCCTGTAATGCTTTCATTGTGTGATCTTTGGTGTACTCACTACTCCCCTCTGTCCATAGGTCGGATCGCCAGCGACGGAAGAAGCGCGATCATTCGGCAGCGGTAATGTATATACCACGCTGATGCGACTCGGCCACATTGTCGCGGCGTATTCGGGCCTATCTTGAGAGATGTCGCCCATGGAAGTGATTTCCAGCGACCTCGTCGAGGTGTGGCGATACTTGGAGAAGCGCGTCGGTTGTCGAGTTCATGGCGGTGGCGTTCGTGAGGGCAGCGACAGCGCTTAGCCTTGGCCTCGCCCACTTCCTGGAGGACTTTGACCTGGACGACGTGACGAGTGGCTACCCATCATCGACGGGCTCGGTGGAGATCGCTGAGGTGCTAAAGCTGACGGACCGCGCTGCGGTGTACTCTGATCGCGTCTGGGCGATGGGCGATCTTCTTCCTTATCAGGAGACGATCGTCGCACCCAACGACCCCGAGCCGCAGCACCGGGACTTCAATATTGAGCAGCCCTTCCGTGCGGCCATGGTGGGTGAGTTGACGACGTACCCGTCAAACCCGTACACTCCCTTCATTCGCAACTGCAAGGTTGGCGGCGAGTCGTCGTCGAAGCCTGCGGAGTAAAACATTGTGCCCTGAGGCGTTAGTAGCGGTGCTACCGTTGGGCATACTTTGTATTTTGTGACATTTGTGATATGCTATAATGAAATATCGTGGTATTTTGTGAATTGTTGTGTGTTTGTGATTGAGGGTTGAGCAGGTCCCGAGCGTGTCCGCCCTTTTTTATGGGGTTTACCTCGTTTTATTATGTGTTTGTGGTTTTGAATGTTATGTTATTGATGTCGACTCGCCCGAGCTCGGAAAGCTAGTCGCAAGGCGACTCCCATGAGTGCTCTGTACTTCACCGTTTTCCCTTGCGCGAACGAGGTCGGGTAGCCGAGTCCCCGAGCGTGGTACTTGGTTGTTCTAGGCGCAACTCTAGGGTGGGTGAGGACTGGGCGCGTTAGAATAAGCGCATCACTCCTGCCTGGCCCGTTGGGTCAGTCGCATGGCGAGTCCTGGGCATGATCTCATACTTGGCGTTTTCTCCAGCTCGTCATTTGAACTGCGTCGTCCCGGCGTGGTACTTGGCGTTCGAGTCGCTATGTCGAGGATCACGGAGGATCATAGTCGCTGTGAAGCGAAGGTAGTTGTCTTGGCTCGTTGATCCGGTCGAGCTAAGCGACTCAATGGGGCTCGGGTGGCGTTTTTCATGGACGTTACAAGACCTGGGGTAACCCAGTGCCCTTGTAGTGCACTACTTGGCCGTGCCGATCGCTGTACCAGAGGTTGACTTCTGCAGTTAGCTTGATGCTGTTATTACGAGTGCGAGTGGCACAAGACACGGAGAGTAGACGCAATTTGCGGTAACCAATATTTTTTATTTCATAGCGACTAGAAGATACATATGTGGGGTTCTAGGAGTAGAACTTCCGTAGGAGGTTTACGTTCCATGGTCGCTTTACGTCGAGTTTGCCATCCCCGCGGACGTTGATGAGGTAGTAGGCGTCGTTGCCGAGTACTCGCCCGATGGCGAATGGTCCCTCCCATGGGGGGAGAGCTTGTGCATGCCCTTCTTGTCCTGGATGAGGCGCAGCACCAGGTCGCCTTCTTGGAAGGTGCGAGTTTTCACCGCCGGCTATGGTAGCGGCGGAGTCCTTGCTGGTAGATGGCAGTGCGGGAGCGAGCTAGGTCGCGTGCCTCGTCGAGTTTATCGACTCCGTCCTGACGTGCGAGTTCGTTCGCCGCCTCCGTATAGTGGACGACCCTTGGCGAGTCGTGCTCGAGGTCGGTAGGCATGACTGCCTCGGTGCCGTACACCATGAAGAAGGGGGTGAAACCTGTCGACCTATTGATTGAGGTGCGGATGCCCCAGATGACGGAGGGTAGCTCCTTGACCCGGCGCAGCCGGCGGTCTTTCCCAGAGCGGCTTCAGGCCGTGGAGGATGCTCTGGTTGGCCCGTTCCGCCTAGCCGTTGGACTCCGGGTGGGCGACTGACGCGAGGTCGATCCGGATGTGGTGTTCCTCGCAAAACTCGGCCATGGCTCCTTTGGCGAAGTTGGTGCCGTTGTCCGTGATGATGCTGTTTGGGAACCCGTAGCGATATATGAGCTCGCGTAGGAATTTGGTGGCGGTCTTCCCATCGCATTTCCGGACTTGCTTGGCCTCCACCCACTTTGTGAATTTATCGACCGCGACCAGGAGGTGGGTGAAGCCAGAGGGGGCCTTTTTGAAAGGGCCTACCATGTCCATACCCCACACGGCGAATGGCCAGGTGATGGGGATTGTCTTGAGCGCTGAGCTCGGCATGTGTGTCTGGTTGGCGTACTTCTGGCACCCGGCGCACCGTTGGACGATGTCGACGGCATCGGCGTGTGCGGTTGGCCAGTAGAAGCCGTGCCGCATGGCCTTTGCGACCAGAGAGCGGGCTCCGGCGTGGTGGCCGCAGTCGCCGGAGTGGATGTCCTGGAGGATCTTGCGTCCTTCGGCGGGTTGGATGCAGCGTTGGAACACGCCGGTCACGCTGCACTTGTGGATCTCGCCGTCAATGATGGTGAAGGATTTGCATCGGCGTGCAATCATCCGGGCGTCTGTCTCGTCTACCGGCAACGTGCCAGCCTCCAGGTAGGCGATGTACGGCTTGGTCCAGTCGTCTGGCTCGGCGATGAGTGCGACCAAGGCTGCCTCTGGTTGTAGCGGGACTCCGATGTCGATCTCCCTTAGGGGAGAGACTGATGGCTTGGCGATCGTGTCGAGGAAGACGCCGACGGGTGGTGCGAGTCGAGCCGACCCGATCAGAGAATCGTCTGCCTCCTCGTTCTTCGCTGTCGATCCACTCGGCGGAGTAGCTGTGAAGTGTCCTCCCAGCTTGTCCTTTGTAGCGGTATGCCGCCATGGTGGGAGAGGCAGCGTGCATAATCTTGGCGACTTGCTTGACGAGGTCGGAGTCTCCGTATAGCGTGGCGGTTGACATTCATCTCCTTGGAAGCTCGCATGCCATGGAGTAGTGCCTCGTACTCGGCCATGTTGTTGGTGCATGGGGTGAAGTCGAGGCAGAGGACGTAGCGGAGCTTGTCTCCCTTTGGTGAAATCAACACGATCCCTGCTCCTGCGCCGTCCGCATTCTTGGAGCCGTCGAAGTGCAAGCTCCAGTAGTGGAGGTATGGCAGCTTTTCCGGCTGCTGGGCCTCTTCCCAGTCGGCGATGAAGTCCACGAGAGCCTGCGAATTGACCGCTTTTCGTGGCTCGTATTTGATGTTGTGGATGCCTATTTCGACGGCCCACTTGGCGACTCGCCCGGTCGCCTCATGATTCGGATGATGTCCTGCAGCGATCTTGAGAGCGACCGTGATCAGGTGCTCTAAGTAGTCGGCGATCGCTACTCACTCTGAAGAGCGTATACCAGTTTACGGTATTGCGGGTATCGTGGCAGCGACTTCGGTGAGGACCTCGTGATGTAGTACACGGTCGCTGTGCAGGCTCCTTTCCTCCTCCAGCCGCTCGGCGACCATGGCGGCGGCGGCAGCCTTCGGAAGTCGCGGCGTGAACCAACATGGGTTCTTTGTCGTGAGGCGGCGAGTAGTGGTCTGCAGTAGCACCTTCTTGAGGTCGCGGAGTGCGTCATCCGCCTCCTTGTCCCACTGGAAGGTGGGGTTCTTTCGCATCAGGCGATATAGGGGCATCGCCTTTTCGCCCAATCGGGGGATGAAGCGGCTGAGAGCCGCGACTCGCCCGGCCAGCTTCTGGACGTCATGCAGGCACTCGGGTTTGCCGAGTCGAGCGATCGTATAGATTTTGGTGGGATTCGCCTCGATCCCGTGCTTGGAGACGACGTACCCCAGTAGTTGCCCTGCTGGTACACCGAAGGTGCATTTGCCTGGGTTGAGCTTTATCTTGTATTTCCGCAGGTTGGCGAATGTTTCCGCCAGGTCGGCGAGAAGATCGCCCTGGCGAGCGAACTTCACTACCACGTCGTCGATGTAGACGTGGATGTTGCGGCCAATTTGGCTCGCAAGGCGTTGCTGCATGCACCGCTGGTAGGTCGCCCCGGCGTTCTTGAGGCCGAAGGTCATGGCGGCATAGCAGAGGGCTCCGAATGGCGTGATGAACACCGTCTTTTCCTCGTCCTTGACAGCCATCTTGATCTGGTTGTACCCAGAGTAGGAGTCGAGGAAACACAGCGACTCCGAGCCCGCGGTGGAGTCGATTATTTGGTCGATCCGCGGGAGGACGAACTGCTCCTTGCCGGGCGGTATTGTTTAAGTTTGTGTAGTCGATACACATCCTCCAGGTCCCATTTTCTTTTCGACCAGGACTGGGTTTGCCAGCCACTTGGAGTATTTGATTGGCCGGATGAAGCCTGCAGCGAGTAGATGCTGCACCTCCTCGGCAATGGCTCGGCGGCACTCTTCATTGAAGAATGGCCTTGCGAGTCGCACTTTGGGGTCGGCGTTGAGTTTGTGCTCAGCGAGTTCCCTAGGGACACCAGGCATGTCAGAGGGCTTCCATGCGAAGATGTCCCTATTCTCACGGAGGAACTCGATGAGCGCGCCTTCCTATGCTGGGCTCATGCCCGTCCCGATCGTCACCGTCTGGCTGGAGTCGCCTGGGACCAGCTCGACGGTGCGAGTGTGCGTCATTGCCTCGAAGGCTGAGGTGTTGGCGCCCTCCGAGTTGGGCTTCTTGAGTATGGTGGGGTCGTCGTTGTTGACCCCGCTCGCGTATTTGGCAAGCTCGTTGGCGTGGTTGGTCTCTGCCGTGATGACGGCGTCGGCGAGTTCGGCTCCTTTGGCCTCGCACTCGGCGGCCATGTAGGGGTCTCCGTTGATGGTGATGACGCCGCGCGGCCCAGGGAGCTTCATCGCGTTGTACGCGTAGTGGGGCGCTGCCATGAATTTGGCGACGCTGGCGCCCAGAGCGATGGTAGGCTGTCGAAGGGTACCAGCTCGAAGACAATCTGCTCGGTGTGGAAGTTTGCTGGTGTGCCGAAGGTGACTGGCAGCGTGACCTTGCCGATCGGATACGCCTTCCGACCGGGGACGATGCCGTGGAACATGGTGTAGGTCGTTTCAACCATCGACTGCGGGAGCCGCAGTCGCCTGAAGGTTTCCAGGTATAGGATGTTGATGGAGCTGCCACCGTCCATCAGTGTTTTGGGGAGCCAGTAGTCTCCTACCTTAGGCTTGACCACCAGGGTGACTCGGCCTGGGTACTCGATGCATGGCGAGTTGTCCTGGCGGCTCTAGGTGATGGGCTGCTCCGACCAGTTAAGGAACTGGGGAACGTCCACCTGGGCCACCGCGTTGACGGCGACGGCGCGGGCGATGACCTTCTTCTCGCGCTTCGTGTTGAAGCCTGTGAAGGTGTGGAGCGAGCCGGCCACACTGCCGAATTTTCCGCCGTTTGGCGGGTTGTTGTGGGGGTCCTCCCGCGCTCGCCGTGCCTTCTCAATCTCCCTGAGAGTGTGGCAGTCGGCGGTCGTGTGCATGGCGGGCTTCCCTTCCCTGCTGTGAAACGCACAAGGTTGGTTAAGGAGGGCCGCGGGGTCGAACCTTGGTTTCGCCTTGTAGTTTCCGCCGTCGTGGCGTTGCCCTCCGTCGCGGCGGAAGCTCTTGGGCTCGCGCTGCGCGTGCCCGGCGTTGGCGACGAAGTTGACTCGCCCATCACTGCGGCGCTTGCCGGTGAGGTGAGTGTTGCTGTAGCGTAGGTCGAACTGTCGTCCGTTGTCGTTGCCGCTCGTGCGGCATTGGCCTCCCGACTCATCGTCGGTTTCCTGGTTTGGATCTTCCTCCGCGTATCTTTTGGCGATCTCGAGGAGGTCCGGTATGTTGTCGAGTGTGCGAGAATGTAAGCAAGCTTGGCGACCAAGGGCTCGTGGCGGCACGAGGTCTTGGCGATGGATCGTGGTATGCAGGTGGATGCACAGCGTTGTACCATAGCTCTTGCCGCTGGACCCGATTCTTGGGTCGACTCGCGGGTCCTGGATGCATCGTTCAGGTCCTCGATGGTGGTGGCGGGTGTAGGAGCACTTTCGAAGTGCGGCGAAGGCATCGCGCATCTCTTCCTAGGAGTCGATGCTGTCAGGGAAGAGTGTTGATCACTTGCGCACGTTCCCTCCATCATTAGGGGAGGTAGCAGGCGGCTAACGAGTCGGTGTGGCCAGCGATCCCCATCGCCATGAGGTAGGTGTCCAGCCACATGGAGGGTCGTCACGAGGGTCGTGCTTCTCTATTTCCTTGGCGCTTTGAAGTTCGGGTATTTTCGCTCGGATCATCGGTCCAAGGACGGGGCCTGAGTCGACAGCGACCCCATTGGCTCGCCGTCGCGGCGATTGGTTAGGTGTGTCGCGAGTCGTCGGGCTGGGGTGCGCGCCAGCTTTGGTTATTGATGATGTGGGTGCGAGCGTCGGCCAGGTGACCGTTGGTGGCGGCGAAGTTGGTCGCTGGCTTGGGTCGTTGGTGGAAGTGCGCATTGGTCGGTGTTGGAGCTGAAGTGGTTGGTGGCTGGCAATTGAGGGTGTTTGCCGCTAATGGGCGGCCGCTTGAGGCCGCTCTGCTGCCCGATGAACGCGAGTACACCCGACCTTGCGAGTCGGCGCCTGCATTTTGCTGCTCGACCGCCTTTGCGAGTAGGGCCCTGACGTACTGGATCTGTAGGGCGCCGTCGCCGGTGGACGTGATGTTGTCGGCCGCAGCTCGACCTGCCACGAGGTTATCCATCGGGGTGGAGAACAGTGGTAGGCCGTTCGCGTCTCGCTCTCGTGAGGAGACCACTATCCGCGGCTGATCCCTGGGGGGTGTGCGGTTGGGTGCAGGTGGGGCGCCCATCGCCGTCGACCCTGGTGGGGGCCGGGCGCTTCCTCACGGTGGCGCGTTTTCACGAATCGCAGCGTTGAGCCCACCTTGGTGGGTCGTTCTCGCCATCGAAGTTCAGGCGCGCACCTGGGCGGTGGGGTTCAGCGGCGACCTGATTGCTGCTGGTGGTAGTGACGGCAGCTCTGCTTTCGGCCGAAATTTTTCGCGCTCGGCTTGCTCCTTGCGGACTGCCTCCACCAGCTTTAGGCGGAGTTCCTCGACCTCCATTGCCGTGGAGTTAGGAGGGATTGGGGTGGAGAATGGATCTTCCGGCAGATCGGTGCCAGTCGCCATGTAGGCCACGGCGTGGCGACGGTCCGTCAGCGGAGATCGGTGGAATTTTCCGACCCGGAGGATCCTCGAAGTCTCCCATGTTGGATACCTGGGTGATGGAGCCCGCGGGTGAAGCCGCGGTGATGGATCCGGAGTGGCGACGGTCTCCAGTCGGTGTCGTCGTTGAGGCGCGTCTTCAGCGGCCGCGGAGTTTTCGGCCCGTCGCTGTGGGCGAGTTGTACTCGGGCGGGCGATGGATCGTGAGGACTTGGCTCTCGGAGAGCCGGTCGGCGTGGCGGCGACTTCGCGGATCTGAGCCGAGTCCTCCGAGGCGATGGCGTCGGTGAGGCCGACGAAGAGGCTGATCGTGCCGACCGGCAAGATCATGATGTGCGTGATGGGTTGCATCGCCGGGACATAGCTACTTGGCAAGATCTGGAGCATCTCGCCGATCGCTATCATGCGGCCGGTGGCGACCGACTCGTTGATGGGCAGATTGGATCTCGCCGCACAACACCGGCCAGACCGGCCAGGCCCCACGGTGGGCGCCACTATCGTGGGAATGGTCACGGCAGATGCTACAATCGGCAGCGAGTGTCAGAATGAAGGGCAAGGGCGGCCAGCCATCTGCGGTGCGAGATGAGGGCGGAGACACAGGTTTTTACCCAGGTTCAGCCCCCTGGAGGGTAAAGACCTACTCCTGCTAGATTGTATTATGGTGGAGGTACAATGGAACGTGCCTCTACCGCACAGGGAGGTTTATAGACTCACCTCCCCTAGGGTTTACATATCTCAGCGAATCAATTAAGGTTTGATTTTCGTTTAACAATCATTTGGGCCTATCTACTCTCCTGGGCCTTTAGCTTCCAGTCGCTTGAATCCACACCAGGCCTTGATCCAGTCGCCGTCTTGCAGGACCACTCGCCAGTTCCTGGGCCAGTCGGAAAACGTCCTGCTGGGTATACCCCGGTAGGCATATCCCCATCAAAACCCAAGGCCCGGAGGAAACCACAACAACAACCTCGGCAACTCCAACAATTTCAACCGTGCACCGCCAAAAGTCAACAACTCCACCAACACCAATACTGCCCCGAGGACTAGAAGCTGTGATGTGCCTGTTGCAGGAAAGGACAAGTCTCAGGTGACTTGTTATGAATCACGGAACAAGGGTCACTACTCAATGAGTCCCCAAAGAAGCTTACAGCAGTCCCCAATGTGAATGCTCCAGCTAAGCGATGGCGGCGTGTTTGCTGGAAGGAGATTTGCCCAGGGAACTACGCTCAACATAGCGACCGTCTGTTTCACATGAATCTTGAAGAAGCCCAAGAAGCGCCGGATGTCGTCTTTGGGTATGTTTTCTGTTAAATCAGTACTTGCAAGAGTGTTGTTTGATTCTAGAGCATCACACTCATTTGTTATAGAAGAATTTGCATGCACTAGTAAGATTCATCCAACAAAATTGAAGCATGTTATGATAGTTCAAATACCTTGTTCAACCACCAAAGCTAGACAAATTTTCAAGGTCGTACCTATCAGAATCCATGGCATAGATTTTTATGCTAATCTAATAGTACTTGGAACCGAAGGTTTGGAAGTAGTACTAGGAATGGATTGGATGTCGAAACATAAAGGATTAATCGACTGTGCCAAGAAAGCCATAACCATGACTAGTTAAGCTGGAGTGTCGATGAGCATGTATACGAAACCTTGCCCGTCAATTCAAGTGCAACAAGAGTCTGGCCAACCAACCATTGACCAAGTCGGAGTAGTGCATGAATACATGACGTATTCCCAGATGTGTTGCCTGGTATGCCCCTAGATCGGGATATCGAGTTTATCATTGAACTAATTCATGTAACCGTACCCATAGCTCAGAGACCTTATAGTATGAACCCATCTGAATTAGTGGAGCTAAAGAAGCAACTGGATTCTATGCTGTAGATAGGCCTGATTTGTCACATCCCAAGATTTTCCAAATCTTGTAATGTGAAAAATAAATAAACAAAATAAATAATTGTTGAAATTTAGGGTGAAAAGAAACTTTTGTTTCTAAATGGAAAATTTAAATCCCATATTGAACAAACTTTGAATAATGTTTGAATCCAACTAAAATTCAAATCAAGTGAAATGCATTCTTCTTAAATGCATCTGGAAATTTAAACACGTGAGAAATAAACCAAAACCCTAAAACCCTAATGGAAGAAAACATTTCCAAGTTACATCTAAATCCATGGTTTTGATCCATATAAAAATTTGTCAACAAACATTTCAAAATGATCAAGAATGACAAATGGAAATATTATAAAACCATATGAATTGGTTTCACTTAAATTGGAGCCATAAATAAAATCTTATGAATTTAATAAGATAAAGGAATTGAATTTCCAAAGCCAATAAAGCACCTATCTATAAATACATACCAAATGGTGAGCAAATAATCCTAAATAAATTTAAAAAGATAAAAAAATATTAAATAAGATTTTACAAATTGAAATCACCAAGTTTGGATCTATAAATAAAAAGATATGGATTTTATAAGGTAAAGAAAGAAATATTAAATGAGGAATATTTAAAGACCAAATTAAATCTTGGCCTCATCCATAAGCAAATGGAATAAATGTAATCCAAATCCAAATAAAATAAAAGGATAAAGAAATTTTCCAAATAAAAATAAAATGACATTAACCAAATTCTATTTTGATTAAAGAAAAATCCCTATTAAAAATGATTAACTAAATCATGGGAAAATAATATTTGTAATTTACCCAAGTGGTTTAAAAGTTATTTAATTAACTCAAATGAAATAAAAGAATCATTTAAATAAAGTTTTATGGAATTAAAACTATATTTAATTTCATTGGAATTAAAACAAATACCTAATTCAAATGATTTATAAATAATATTAAATATTTTCCAAATAATTCAAGGTGAATTATTTGAAAACCTAATAAATAAATAAAACCTACTGAAAAGATTTGAAAAGATTTAGAATTCAAATGGAGTCTGAAAACATTATTAAATCTTATTTGAATAAATGCTAGGGCCTATTTTAAATAATTAAAAGACCCTAAAAAGATTAATAGAAATATTATAATTTTGACTTTAAAATGTATTATTAATCAGTATTTGATTGCACACAAAGTTTGAGTGAAGTTTGAATTCAAATGAATGTTCGAAATGATTAAAAAAAATCAAAATAGATAAATAGAAAAAAAGGGAAAAAGATTCTGTATAAAAAAAATATTTGAAAAGGAGCAGACTAGCCCAGCCAAGCCCAACTAGCCCAGCAGCCCATCTCCCTCTTTCCCATGAATCGCCACTGACTGCCTGGACCCACCTTCCCTTTCTCCCTTTAGCCGACAAGCTGACCCCATCTGCCCCGTCAGCGTCTTCAACCTGGACCGTTCCTCCCCTCACCTGCATCTTGCGTTTACGAATTCTCATCGTCAATTCGTGTTATTGCGCCCATAATTCTCCCTGCAACTATGTTGTACTTAATCACCACGCTCCCCTCTTCCTTTTCCCCCAACCAACGCCACCAGAGAGCCACCAGGCTGCTCGGAATCATCTCCGAACCCCCACTGTCTCTGTAACATCCCAAAAATACTAAGCTTGGATCATCAAACACTAATCATCAAAATTTAGGGTTAACAAAAACATTGCTAAATAAAATTATGAAGGCATGCATATGTGTATGCATGGATTTTGAAATTCTTTGGAACCACCTTGTTTGATTGTTTCATTGCTTGTAAAATGTTTCTTAGGTGAAATAAACATCATCTAAAACATTTCCCACACTTTTCATAAAGACAAGTAAATCAAAACAAATATATTAAGGGAATGGTCATTTGGACCAATTTAACTCCCATGCCTACTTTGGCTGTCTCAAACTTTCAAAACCTAACAGAAACTTTTCTGGATATTTTCACCCCTTGAATGTACTCATAACAAAGTATCAAGGCCCACTTTGTGATCATCCAGAAACTTTCAAATGCATAGTTTTAATGGCAATTCAAAATTGAATCTATATCATATGGGAAGATCCCACTTTTTCAAAAACCACTCAAACAAGCTCAACTTTCAAAACCCAAGCATCTGCAGACTCACCAGCACCAACATAGCACACCCACCAAAAATATTTTCAAATTTCAAAACTTGAGTTCTTGCGGCCATTTCATCAAACAGGTTGCAGACACAAATCAAACAAAATCTAAACACTATAGTGAGCAGTTATTGGAGCCTAACTTGTTCCCTCTTTAGCTCACAACCATCTCAGTAGATCATCTAGCAAGCTAAACTAAGCACTAGCACCACTGTAAGCTTGGCATTGTCATCAATGGTGATTAGCCGAAGCTAACCATGCCACCCCAGTGGAGACAGCAAGCTAGGAAGAGAAACAAGCCTAGCCAGCATGTCTGGGAGCAAGCCAACACCCCACCGCCACTCCCTGTCCACCGCTCGAACGTTGCCAACCACTAGACCACGCACAAGAACCATGCCAACCTCTCCAGAAACCATGCCGAGAGCATGCCCCGTGCCCACAGACCACGCGCCGCCCTCGCCGCGTGTATACTTGATCACCACCGTCCCAGCAACCCCTTGAACCGCTCGTTCGCCGCGTGGACCATACCGCCATGCGCCATTAAAATCTCCGTCAGACGCTCGAGCACCGCGCGTTCCGACCAAACGCACCATACGCCTCGAAACCATGTCGTTGAGCATCGCCAGGGAGTACCGCACCATCCCCTACCTTCGCCCATGCCGATATCCGGCTATAACACCGCCCCCGACGAGCTCACCATGCGCCTCGTCGGTCCCCTCGCTCGACTATAAATAGAGGCCACCCCCAGTCGAATTCTTCACACCATTCTACTCCCCTCTCCTCACTGATCGTGCCACACCGTTCCCGGAGCAAGGCGAGCACCACCTCATCGGAATTTCAGCGGAGCCCGCTGCCTCTGGAGAAGAAGGGAGCCAGCGATTGGAGCCGCCGGGAGAAGCCACCGGTACGAGGATTCGCCGTCGTCGACTTCGTCGTTCGCCGCCTCTCGCCGACCCTCGCCCGACCGGTGATCCCCAGCGACCCCCACCTATCGCTAGGTTTCTTTCTGTGGCGTTGCTCAGCGTCGATGACTCAACCGTTGGATTAGAATCAGATCGAGCGTCCACGTTGCCCGTGCCGCTTCACACCCCAGCCTTGTCAGCAGTGGGGACACCCTTAAACAGCCAGCAGGGGCGCGCTTAGCAGGCCGGACCCGATAACTTTTCTAGCGCAACCCAGTTATTCAAATTAAACCTTTTTCTTTTTAATTCAAACACACTTCTGTACCCATTTTAAAAAATCAACCCAGGTCGATTCGGTGCACCAAATTGAATGAAACCAATTTTGTTAGAAATATCTGTGAATGCTGAATCCAAGCCCGTTGGATTCAAAACATTTGGATCTGTAGATCACCCATGGTAAATATAACAAAGCAGAAGCTTTTCCGCATTCAAACATTTTTCAAATTTAAACCATAATAGCTTTTGAGTTGATTCCAACTCTCAAAAAACACATTTAACCATACCTTTCAGAATATATAAAAATATACAGGGTTACTTACATAAATAATGTTCAACTAATAAAATAATGCTACATAGGCATTTCTAGACAAATTATTTAGTTAAAATAAAAGGGTAAAACCTTATTAAATTGTGACACCACTTTAAATCACATTTCCATGGACTAAAATATGTGGTGATGACATGTGTCAACATGATCCCATGTTTGGTTTGGAGAATGTTAAATCTTAAGTAGTTTTTCAATGAGTAGAAATTACTTTTCTAAAAATAAAAGGAATTAAACCAAACCCAAATCTTGTAATGTTAGTGATGATGCTAGATCATCTATAGGACCCTTGTGTGTGATGATTGCAAGTAGTTAAGTATTGTTTGTTGATTGTGTACCTCGTATTTAATTATAGACGCTAGTACCGACCAAGGATACAAGGAGGAAGGAGGATTCTCTGAAGAAGGCGAGGAGAACTTCAACCAACTGCTCTGCACAAGGCAAGCCAGTAACCTTGCAAGCTAACGCTTGCAATTTAGCAAGCTGATACTATACCTATGCAAGCTAACACTTGCAAGATACTCTACTGATGAAACAAACCACTATTTGTTACCATACCAACTATATGCCTTAAGCATATATGATCATATCCATGATAAACCAATCCTAGTTTTACTACAAGCTTCTTACTTTATTTCTTTATCAAAGCTCTTACATAGATTTTACTTAAGTGAATGGTAGATACTAGAAAGATATGTGAAGGTTGCATAAATAGCATAAGATTTGGCCTAAGTTAGAAACCTTGATATCAGTCTAAGACCTAAGGTTGTACTTAGTTGAAACTCCACTAGTTTACCACCCCTCATTAGTACTCACCCCCACTTGTAGATGCTAGTGCTAAGCATAAAAATTTGCTAAATAAAATTATGAAGGCATGCATATGTGTATGCATGGATTTTGAAATTCTTTGGAACCACCTTGTTTGATTGTTTCATTGCTTGTAAAATGTTTCTTAGGTGAAATAAACATCATCTAAAACATTTCCACACTTTTCATAAAGACAAATAAATCAAAACAAATATATTAAGGGAATGGTCATTTGGACCAATTTAACTCCCATGCCTACTTTGGCTGTCTCAAACTTTCAAAACCTATGAAACTTTTACGGATCTTTGCACCTTGAATGTACTCATAACAAAGTATCAAGGCCCACTTTGTGATCATCCAGAAACTTTCAAATGCATAGTTTTAATGGCAATTCAAAATTGAATCTATATCATATGGGAAGATCCCACTTTTTCAAAAACCACTCAAACAAGCTCAACTTTCAAATCCCAAGCATCTGCAGACTCACCAGCACCAACCTAGCACACCCACCAAAATATTTTCAAAATTCAAAACTTGAGTTCTTGCGGCCATTTCATCAAACAGGTTGCAGACACAAATCAAACAAAATCTAAACACTATAGTGAGCAGTGATTGGATCCTAACTTGTTCCCTCTTTAGCTCACAACCATCTCAGTAGATCATCTAGCAAGCTAAACTAAGCATTAGCACCACTGTAAGCTTGGCATTGTCATCAATGGTGAACAGTAAAGCTAACCATGCCACCAGCGGAGACAAGCTAGGAAGAGAAACAAGCCTAGCCAGCATGTATGGGAGCAAGCCAACACCCCACAGCCACTCCCTGTCCACCGCTCGAACGTTGCCAGCCACTGGACCACGCACAAGAACCATGCCAACCTCTCCAGCAACCATGCCGAGAGCACGCCCCGTGCCCACAGACCACGCAGCGCCCTTGGCGTGTATGTAATCACCACCGTCCAGCAACCCCTTGAACCGCTCGTTCGCGCCGGCGTGGACCATACCTGTTGTCGCCATTAAAATCTCCGTCCAGACGCAGCGAGCACCGCGCGTTCCAACAAAGCCGTACCGCCCCGACTTCGAAACCATGTCGTTGAGCATCGCCGAAGCACCGCACCGTCCTTACCTTCGCCCATGCGATATCCGGCTATACCGCCCGACAGGCTCACCATGCGCCTCCTCGGTCCCCTCGCTCGACTATAAATAGAGGCCACCCCTAGTCGAATTCTTCACACCATTCTACTCCCCTCTCCTCACTGATCGTGCCACACCGTTCCCGGAACAAGGCGAGCACCACCTGATCGGAATTTCACCGGAGCCCGCCGCCTCTGGAGAAGAAGGGAGCCAGCGATTGGAGCCGCCCCAGGAGAAGCCACCGGTACCAGGGGATTCGCCGTCGTCGACTTCGTCGTTCGCCAGCCTCGCCGACCCTCGCCAGCACCCCGGTGAGCCCCGACCCCACCTGCTCGCGCTAGGTTTCATCTGTGGCGTTGCTCCGCGTCGACGATGACTCAACCGTTGGATTAGAATCAGATCGAGCGTCCACGTTGCCCGTGCGCTTCCACCCCTGTGTCGCGGCAGTGTGGACACCCTTAAACAGCCAGGGAGGCGCCTAAGCAGGCGGCCCAGTAACTTTTCCAGCGCAGCCCAGTTATTCAAATTAAACCTTTTTCTTTTTAATTCAAACACACTTCTGTACCCATTTTCAAAAATCAACCGAGCTCGATTCGGTGCACCAAATTGAATGAAAACAATTTTGTTAGAAATATCTGTGAATGCTGAATCCAAGCCCGTTGGATTCAAAACATTTGGATCTGTAGATCACCCATGGTAAATATAACAAAGCAGAAGCTTTTCCGCATTCAAACATTTTTCAAATTTAAACCATAATAGATTTTGAGTTGATTCCAACTCTCAAAAATCACATTTAACCATACCTTTCAGAATATATAAAAATATATAGGGTTACTTACAGAAATAATGTTCAAGTAATAAAAGAATGCTACATAGGCATTTCTAGACACATTATTTAGTTAAAATAAAAGGGTAAAACCTTATTAAATTGTGACACCACTTTAAATCACATTTCCATGGACTAAAATATGTGGTGATGACATGTGTCAACATGATCCCATGTTTGGTTTGGAGAATGTTAAATCTTAAGTAGTTTTTCAATGAGTAGAAATTACTTTTCTAAAAATAAAAGGAATTAAACCAAACCCAAATCTTTTAATGTTAGTGATGATGCTAGATCATCTATAGGACCCTTGTGTGATGATTGCAAGTAGTTAAGTATTGTTTTGTTGATTGTGTACCTCGTATTTAATTATAGACGCTAGTACCGACCAAGGATACGAGGAGGAAGGAGGATTCTACGAAGAAGAAGCCGAGGAGAACTTCAACCACAGCTCTGCACAAGGCAAGCCAGTAACCTTGCAAGCTAACACTTGCAATTTAGCAAGCTGATACTATACCTATGCAAGCTAACACTTGCAAGATACTCTACTGATGCAACAAACCACTATTTGTTACCATACCAACTATATGCCTTAAGCATATATGATCATATCCACTTGATAAACCAATCCTAGTTTTGCTCGCAAGCTTCTTACTTTATTTCTTTATCAAAGCTCTTACATAGATTTTACTTAAGTGAATGGTAGATACTAGAAAGATATGTGAAGGTTGCATAAATAGCATAAGATTTGGCCTAAGTTAGAAACCTTGATATCAGTCTAAGACCTAAGGTTGTACTTAGTTGAAACTCCACTAGTTTACCACCCCTCATTAGTACTCACCCCCACTTGTAGATGCTAGTGCTAAGCATAAAAATTTGCTAAATAAAATTATGAAGGCATGCATATGTGTATGCATGGATTTTGAAATTCTTTGGAACCACCTTGTTTGATTGTTTCATTGCTTGTAAAATGTTTCTTAGGTGAAATAAACATCATCTAAAACATTTCCCACACTTTTCATAAAGACAAATAAATCAAAACAAATATATTAAGGGAATGGTCATTTGGACCAATTTAACTCCCATGCCTACTTTGGCTGTCTCAAACTTTCAAAACCTAACAGAAACTTTTCTGGATCTTTGCACCCCTTGAATGTACTCATAACAAAGTATCAAGGCCCACTTTGTGATCATCTAGAAACTTTCAAATGCATAGTTTTAATGGCAATTCAAAATTGAATCTATATCATATGGGAAGATCACTTTTCAAAAACCACTCAAACAAGCTCAACTTTCAAAACCCAAGCATCTGCAGACTCACCAGCACCAACCTAGCACACCACCAAAAATATTTTCAAAATTCAAAACTTGAGTTCTTGGCCATTTCATCAAACAGGTTGCAGACACAAATCAAACAAAATCTAAACACTATAGTGAAGCGGTGATTGGAGCCTAACTTGTTCCCTCTTTAGCTCACAACCATCTCGATGAGATCATCTAGCAAGCTAAACTAAGCACTAGCACTTGTAAGCTTGGCATTGTCATCAATGGTGAACAGCGAAGCTAACCATGCCACCCAGTGGAGACAGCAAGCTAGGAAGAAACAAGCCTAGCTTGACGTATGCAGAACAAGCCAACACCCGCCACTCCACATCCACGCTCGAATGTTGCCATCCAACTGGACCATGCACAGAACCATACCAACCTCGCCCGACAACCATGCCGAGAGCATGCCCCGTGCCCACAGACCACGCGCCGCCCTTGCCGTGTGTATACTTGATCACCACCGTCCCAGCAACCTCGCAGACACTCTCGTTCGCCGCCGCGCAGACCACGCACGCTGTGCACCATTAAAATCTCCGTCGGGCACGCGTAGAGCACCGCTGCGTTCCGACCAAGCCGCACCGCCCCACGCCTCGAAACCATGTCGTTGAGCATCGCAGAGCACCGCACCATCTACCCGCCCATGCGATATCCGTCTATACCACCGCCCGACAGGCTCACCATGCGCCCGTCGGTCCCCTCGCTCGACTATAAATAGAGGCCACCCCCGAATTCTTCACCATTCTACTCCCTCTCCTCACTAATGCGTGCCACCGTTCCCGGAGCAAGGCGAGCACCACCTCGTCGAATTTCGCCGAGCCCGCCTCTGGAGAAGAAGGAGCCAGCGATTATAGCCCAGAGAAGCCAGCGGTACCGGGGATTCGCCGTTGTCATTTCGTCGTTCGCCGACCCTCGCCAGCACCCCAGTGAGCCCCCAGCGACCTCCACCTGTCGCGCTAGGTTTCTGTCTCGCCGGCGTTGCTCAACATCGACGATGACTCCCAGCCGTTGGATTAGAATCAGATCGAACGTCCCACGTTGCCCCGTATCGCTTCGCACCCCATGTCAGCGGCGGTGGGGACACCCACTTAAATAGCCAGCGGGGCCTAAGCGCAGCGCTTAACGGCGTAGCCTAGTTATTCAAATTCAACCTTTTTCTTTTTAATTCAAACACACTTCTGTACCCATTTTCAAAAATCAACCCAGGTCGATTCAGTGCACCAAATTGAATGAAACCAATTTTGTTAGAAATATCTGTGAATGCTGAATCCAAGCCCGTTGGATTCAAATCATTTGGATCTGTAGATCACCCATGGTAAATATAACAAAGCAGAAGCTTTTCCGCATTCAAACATTTTTCAAATTTAAACCATAATAGCTTTTGAGTTGATTCCAACTCTCAAAAATCACATTTAACCACACCTTTCAGAATATATAAAAATATATAGGGTTACTTACAGAAATAATGTTCAAGTAATAAAAGAATGCTACATAGGTATTTCTAGACACATTATTTAGTTAAAATAAAAGGGTAAAACCTTATTAAATTGTGACACCACTTTAAATCACATTTCCATGGACTAAAATATGTGGTGATGACATGTGTCAACATGATCCCATGTTTGGTTTGGAGAATGTTAAATCTTAAGTAGTTTTTCAATGAGTAGAAATTACTTTTCTAAAATAAAAGGAATTAAACCAAACCCAAATCTTGTAATGTTAGTGATGATGCTAGATCATCTATAGGACCCTTGTGTGATGATTGCAAGTAGTTAAGTATTGTTTGTTGATTGTGTACCTCGTATTTAATTATAGACGCTAGTACCGACCAAGGATACGAGGAGGAAGGAGGATTCTACAAAGAAGAAGCCGAGGAGAACTTCAACCATACTTTGCACAAGGCAAGCCGATAACCTTGCAAGCTAACACTTGCAATTTAACAAGCTGATATTATACCTATGCAAGCTAACACTTGCAAGATACTCTCTTGATGCAACAAACCACTATTTGTTACCATACCAACTATATACCTTAAGCATATATGATCATATCCACTTGATAAACCAATCCTAGTTTTGCTACTTAAACTTCTTACTTTATTTATTTATCAAAGCTCTTACATAGATTTTACTTAAGTGAATGGTAGATACTAGAAAGATATGTGAAGGTTGCATAAATAGCATAGATTTGGCCTAAGTTAGAAACCTTGATATCAGTCTAAGACCTAAGGTTGTACTTAGTTGAAACTCCACTAGTTTACCACCCCTCATTAGTACTCACCCCACTTGTAGATGCTAGTGCTAAGCATAAAAATTTGCTAAATAAAATTATGAAGGCATGCATATGTGTATGCATGGATTTTGAAATTCTTTGTAACCACCTTGTTTGATTGTTTCATTGCTTGTAAAATGTTTCTTAGGTGAAATAAACATCATCTAAAACATTTCCCACACTTTTCATAAAGACAAATAAATCAAAACAAATATATTAAGGAATGGTCATTTGGACCAATTTAACTCCCATGCCTACTTTGGCTGTCTCAAACTTTCAAAACCTACTTGAAACTTTTCTGGATCTTTGCACCCTTGAATGTACTCATAACAAAGTATCAAGGCCCACTTTGTGATCATCCAGAAACTTTCAAATGCATAGTTTTAATGGCAATTCAAAATTGAATCTATATCATATGGGAAGATCCCACTTTTCAAAAACCACTCAAACAAGCTCAACACCAAAACCCAAGCATCTGCAGACTCACCAGCACCAACCTAGCACACCAAAAATATTTTTCAAAATTCAAAACTTGAGTTCTTGCCATTTCATCAAGCAGGTTGCAGACACAAATCAAACAAAATCTAAACACTATAGTGGCGGTGATTGGAGCCTAACTTGTTCCCTCTTTAGCTCACAACCATCTCAGTAGATCATCTAGCAAGCTAAACTAAGCACTAGCACCTGTAAGCTTGGCATTGTCATCAATGGTGAACAGCGAAGCTAACCATACCCCAGTGGAGCGGCAAACTAGGAAGAGAAACAAGCCTAGCCATATGCAGGAGCAAGCCAACACCCATAGCCACTCACATCCACGCTCGAATGTTGCCATCCACTGGACCATGCACAAGAACCATGCCAACCTCGCCAGCAACCATGCCGAGAGCATGCCCCGTGCCCACAGACCACGCGCCGCCCTTGCCGTGTGTACTTGATCACCACCGTCAGCAACCTCGCGAGACACTCTCGTTACGCCCTTGGCACGCCTGCGCCATTAAAATCTCCGTCGGGCACGCGTAGAGCACCGCTGCGTTCCGACCAAGCCGCACCGCCCCACGCCTCGAAACCATGTCGTTGAGCATCGCCAGGGAGCACCGCACCATCCCCTACCTTCGCCCATGCCGATATCCGTCTATACCACCGCCCAGGCAGGCTCACCATCGCCCGTCGGTCCCCTCGCTTCGACTATAAATAGAGGCCACCCCGGTCAATTCTTCACACCATTCTCTCCCTCTCCTCACTAATCGTGCCCACCGTTCCCGGAGCAAAGCGAGCACCACCTCGTCGAATTTCATGAACCGCCGCCTCACGGAGAAGAAGGAGCCATGATTATGCGCCCGGGGAAGCCATGGTACCGGGATTCGCCGTTGTCGACTTTCGTCGTTCGCCCGCCTCGCCGACCCTACTTGACCGGTGAGCCCCAGTGACCTCCACTGTCGCTAGGTTTACATCTCGCGGCGTTGCTCAACATCGTGATGACTCCCGGTAGTTAGTTAGAATCAGATGAGCGTCCCGTTGCCCGTATCGCTTACAGCACCCACATGTCACAGCGGTGGGGACACCCACTTAAATAGCCAGCGGGAGCGGCTAAACAGGTATTGCCCGATAACTTTTCCGCGCCTAGTTATTCAAATTCAACCTTTTCTTTTTAATTCAAACACACTTCTGTACCCATTTTAAAAATCAACCAGGTCGATTCAGTGCACCAAATTGAGATGAAACCAATTTTGTTAGAAATATCTGTGAATGCTGAATCCAAGCCCGTTGGTTCAAATCATTTGGATCATAGATCACCCATAGTAAATATAACAAAGCAGAAGCTTTTCCGCATTCAAACATTTTCAAATTTAAACCATAATAGCTTTTGAGTTGATTCCAACTCTCAAAAATCACATTTAACCACACCTTTCAGAATATATAAAAATATAAGGTTACTTACAGAAATAATGTTCAAGTAATAAAAGAATGCTACATAGGCATTTCTAGACACATTATTTAGTTAAAATAAAAGGTAAAACCTTATTAAATTGTGACACCACTTTAAATCACATTTCCATGGACTAAAATATGTGGTGATGACATGTGTCAACATGATCCCATGTTTGGTTTGGAGAATGTTAAATCTTAAGTAGTTTTTCAATGAGTAGAAATTACTTTTCTAAAAATAAAAAGAATTAAACCAAACCCAAATCTTGTAATGTTAGTGATGATGCTAGATCATCTATAGGACCTTATGTGTGATGATTGCAAGTAGTTAAGTATTGTTTGTTGATTGTGTGCCTCGTATTTAATTATAGGCTAGTCTGACCCAAGGATCTGAGGAGGAAGGAGGATTCTACAAAGAAGCCGGGAGAACTTCAACCAACACTGCTGCACAAGGCAAGCCAGCTAACACTTGCAATTTAACAAGCTGATACTATACCTATGCAAGCTAACACTTGCAAGATACTCTCTTGATGCAACAAACCACTATTGTTACCATACCAACTATATGCCTAGCATATATGATCATATCCACTTGATAAACCAATCCTAGTTTGCTGCAAGCTTCTTACTTTATTTATTTATCAAAGCTCTTACATAGATTTTACTTAAGTGAATGGTAGATACTAGAAAGATATGTGAAGGTTGCATAAATAGCATAAGATTTAGCCTAAGGTAGAAACCTTGATATCAGTCTAAGACCTAAGGTTGTACTTAGTTGAAACTCCACTAGTTTACCACCTCATTAGTACTCACCCCCACTTGTAGATGCTAGTGCTAAGCATAAAATTTGCTAAATAAAATTGTGAAAGCATGCATATGTGTATGCATGGATTTTGAAATTCTTTGGAACCACCTTGTTTGATTGTTTCATTGCTTGTAAAATGTTTCTTAGGTGAAATAAACATCATCTAAAACATTTCCACACTTTTCATAAAGGCAAATAAATCAAAACAAATATATTAAAGAATGGTCATTTGGACCAATTTAACTCCCATGCCTACTTTGGCTGTCTCAAGCTTTCAAAACCTAACAGAAACTTTTCTGGATCTTTTACCCCTTGAATGTACTCATAACAAAGTATCAAGGCCCACTTTGTGATCATCCGAAACTTTCAAATGCATAGTTTTAATGGCAATTCAAGTGAATCTATATCATATGGGAAGATCCCACTTTTTCAAAAACCACTCAAACAAGCTCAACTTTCAAAGCCAAGCATCTGCAGACTCACCAGCACCAACTTCTTTTACCACAAAATATTTTCAAAATTCAAAACTTGAGTTCTTGCGGCCATTTCATAAAGCAGGTTGCAGACACAAATCAAACAAAATCTAAACACTATAGTGAGCAGTGATTGGAGCCTAACTTGTTCCTCTTTGGCTCACAACCATCTGTAGATCATCTAGCAAGCTAAACTAAGCACTAGCACCACTATAAGCATTCTATTGAAAATGATGGATCATAAAACTTGATCAAATTTAGTGGGAATACTTGGTGGAAAAATAGTTATGAAAACCTTGAATGATGGATCATTCTATTGAAATATTTTGGACATGTGTTTCCGAACACGGATGATTTTGGTGATGAAAATGTTGAGGCATGAGCCTTAGCCCTTTATAAATGATGGTTGTCTGGATGCGATACCATTCCAATTTTATCGTTAACCACAATACCGAAGATTGGGTAGGGCTTGTTGAAACACATACCTTAGTATTAGTTCCCTCACAGCCAAGATCTGAGCTGAGGCTACCTTATGAAGATTGTCCACCTGCAGTACCAAGATGACGATTGGTCATGGTTGGGAGGCCAAACTCAAGGGAGAGGTGCTTATACTAGGCGTGTAATTGAAAGGTTAGGATTGATTATCCGCATCTGAGTATGGTGAATTCAGGATTTGTTCCTATAGGATGTATCGAGATGTTGTGGTGAAAGTGTACAATCTCTGCAGTGTCAAACTTTTTGAATATTTCATGCGTTGCGATGCAGATGATTGGATGGCCATCTTGTTCCTGTCAGACTTTTCAAATGACTTGACCACAACAGGGTTGTGATATGAAATCTGAGTTCCCTTTAGGTGTTATAAAACTTCAACTAGCATTAGTGCTTTCATAAAAAGTAGTAGAGATAAATCGGCCTTTGCAAAACAACCCTAGAGCCCTCTGTACATCCAAAAAGCCCTTCACCTACTAGTACTAGTTTACGAGTACTTAAAGAGTACTCATGGCTTTGTCCCATATTCCATGGCGGACTATGAAGAAGTACCGGAAGATGGACCCCGGAAGATTCGACAACTAGGATCATCTCCATAAATCGACATTACACCGTGAAGAGATGGAGCTTCACCACACTTCCGTTATTATTACGTATTGGCTGCTTGATGTTGTATTAAGAACTAGATCATGAGATCCCTATTTGTATAAGAACTTATGTATACGGTTTAATGGATGATGTACTATGGTATCCAATTATGTTATGTCTCACAAAATGGTAATCTGGGAGTTCGTGTATGGCATATGAGCATCTGGGATTAAAAATCCGGTTGTTAGCGAGTCTCAAGCGAGCCTCTGCTCCAATTCAGCCACCTCACCGCCATGCCCCTCGTACGCTGTTGTTCCCCATCAACCTTTGCATCTTCAAGTAACCTCGGCTTTCGCGCTTGACCCGACAGTAGCGACCAGCGACCACCATCCCATTTTCTCCGGCGACTCCCCGGTAATATTACGACCGCCTCTTCCCTCTTTACGCCTGGCACTCACCAGCGCCCCAACCTTGCGTCTAACCACACCTCTCTGCTTTGGCATGACCGGCGTAGCATAAGCGCCATCGATCCAGCATCCAGAGATCCACCCGTCGCTGGGAGAGCTCTCCGACGAGCAATCACCGTCGCCCCGTACCCTGCTCCCTCGACCGGCATTTTTGAGCACCAGCATTCCACAGCGAACCGGTGAGCGTATCCTACACCCTTGCTTTGTGTAGCTGCGCCCGGTGCGCTAGTAAGCGCCGCCTCAGCGCCACAAATAAATCGTCGCGCCGTTCTTGTGGCGTTAGTAGCCGTTCGATCTGGATCAGAGAGCGATAGATTGACTTATCGAAGGGTATGGACCCGATCTGTACGCCGCGATCTCATTTTAATCAACGCCTCACTGGCAGCGATCCGCGTGAAAAGGTATGGGCGAATAGAAACACACCACGTGGCTGGATTTCGTTTTAAAGCGAAACATTTCTATGTAGATATGAAGTTTTAGTAAATTACATAACTTTCAAACCACCGTCCAAATTTTACAAATTTTATATCAATGAATCAACCAAGACAAATCCTATCCAACCATTGGCACTTTTTTAATGAATTGCTTCTGGAAAAATTGTTTGTTTTTGCAGAAACTTGTGTGAAACATATTTTGGATATAAAATTGTTTCTAAAATTATTTTGGTGATAAAACCTTTGGAGAAATAGTTTTTTGAACCTCTGACCTGTAGAAACCAACTCATGGATTTGAAAATGTATTGGGTAAAAACTAAAAGAGGTAAATCTTTGATTTAAAACATTTCTAGTCAAATAAAAATAATGTTTATTTATTAAAAATGCTTTTTTAGGAAACCTTTTAGGAAATGTTTTTAGTTTAAACTCTATGACCCTAAACACAAGGTTTTATGAATTTAAAAATATATTTGAAGAACCTATAACCATTATTACTTTTGCTAATAGGCATTTTCAACCACATAAAATATTGATTTGGTTTAAAAATGGTTTCTCCAGAAAGATAAAATCTTTTTGCAAATGATTTTTGCCATATATAAAATGACCCGATAAGTGGCTATTTTAGAATGTTTATTAACCCTCATTAGAAACCACTTTTCCAAATAAAAAAATCTTTTTGCATGCTTGCATGCATTACTTCATCACTATTATTTTATGTGATGATTGCCTTTGAATGGTAGATTGAATTTGTGCCTTGCTTAGATTGAATTGTAGTGATTTGAATAGTGTGACCATTTCAAGAATCCAAGGAGTGAACTTATATTCCATCTTACCAAAAGGCAAGTGATGCTTCATACTTTTGTCCCATTATTTTTCACTTTTTTTATGCACTAGTACCCAAAATGTTGTTCTAAGTAAGGACTTTACATGGAATTTTTTGCTAAGTATAGAAAGTTATGCCATGGATAAAAAAAAATCTAGTAAGATAGAAACCTTATTAGAAATTTCTAAGTTCAAGGTTCTAACACTATCAATAGTAGCTTAGCTAGTAGAAAACAAAATTGGATGCATATGCATGCTATGGGAATATTTCTAAGTCAAGGACTTTTGTGTTTTGTTTAATAAAACAACTAAGTGAATGAAACATACCTGATAGAGTGGAATGGAAGAATGCCGTTTTAGTTGCTGAGTGGTTATACAAGGACCATTTCTAATACTTTACCTTAATGTATATCACTTGTGGAATACCATCCCGAGGGAACAAAGAGATTTGAGATGTGAAATGTTGAGAAGCTTCAAGTGCAAGCCACATGCAGCATTATGGGCTCTGCCTGGATCATATAGGTTGCAAATAACTTGAAGACATTTAGGCAGGTTGGTGGTGGCGGATGTGTTGGAGTTGGAAGTAACGTCCATTTGGTCCCAAGGAGAGGAAACTTCTGAAAGGAGTCCTGTCTTGTGGTGAAAAATCAAGTCTTGTATAGAGGGAAAAGTGCACAACCTCCGTAGATGGAAGAATCTAGAAGTGTAGCCATGTCCACACCACAGTAAAGGACAATTTGGAAGGCATCAAGATATGGGGAAGCTATCAAGAATCTCCCTCATCCCAATTTCTAAAGTTAAAAAGCTTTTGTGGTTGAACAAAGGGTTTGAAGGATCACTTAATTTCTATTGGGAGATGCTTTGGGAGTGAATTTTGACAAACAAAAACTTAGTGTTTTTCAAATGATAAGGAAAAACTTCTTTTGAGCAAAGCAACCTAGAAGCTCCACTTGTGAAGTGCATATAGATGATAGAATCCACTATTACTACCATAGGCATCATGATATACCAATTCAAATGTATTGACCCTTGTGGCTGTAACTTATTATGTTGCAGGTTTGTTTGATGTTGAAGTAAAAAGTTTACATATTGATTAGGATTACAAGTCTACAACCAACATAGTACTGCACAGCAGCACCATTTGAAGATAAAGAGGATGACCCCATGCTATTGATATATTCTTGTAGAGGGAGTGTCCACAACCTTTATTAACATATAAGGTGGAGTCCTGTGTTTAATGCTGATCACAGATCAATAAGCGCGTGATTGAGTGTATAAGAAACAAGGTCATAATATAACTTTGCAGCGGAATAACATAATTTTTATTACATCTTACAGCTCGATAGCTGTTACATTACATTTGGCCAGACAACTGCAGCGTAGTTCTTCATCTTAAAAATGCCGAACAGATATTGATTGTGAAATCAATCAAACTGCATCATCCCTGAGATTACAGCCAATCGATATTGAATTGTAGTTCACTACTATGTGGAATATAAGTGGATCCTGTCATTACATGCATGTTGGCTAAGTAAGTTTGAAACATAAACATGTTATCTGCTCTTCAAAATGGTTTTGGTCCTTGTAGATCTCGCTTTCAAAAAAACCTTGAACTCTGGTAAAAACTCAGTGTCAGTCCATTAATCTCTTGAGCTCCTTGAACACAAGTGCAGCAAGTTTCATCAAAAGTTTCTTTTAGAAATTAGAATGTAAAGGAGATTTCCCATGGCAGAGCATTGGTTGTAGTGTGTCATATGAGGTTCCATTTAAGTACTTAGATTTTATTATCTTCTTTTGATTGCACCTTTACCCACATGCATCCAATCACTTTTGCCACGGTGGCCACTGGATTAGTGTCACCAAGATGGAAATAAATGAGATTGAGAATGTATTGAAAGTCTTTCGAGAGGAGTCCTCCCATACCTACCATTATGCCTTAGTACCATGCAATTCAGGTCCTCATGTCCAGTAGCCTGAAGACAATGCATGGGTCTTTCAATGTAGTTGACTAAGCCAGAACCATAAATAGAATGTGGTTGCACAAGAAAGCCTGATGGAGAAACTGTAATCCAAGTTTTACCAGGTGGTTTCCTTTGAACCTGACACAAGTGATTACCATGAACATGGACTATACACTTGCCTTCTCCAAAACTCAAAAGTATCCTTGCTGGGTGATGGGTCTGTTTTATACAAATTACAAGTCCTTTTCTCAATCTTCATAAAATCTCAACATGTCTCTTAAAACATGGCATGGATAAGCATGCTGCTCGGCTTCCATTAATTTTCACTAAGGAATATATAGAAGTCCTATTAGGATTTAGCATAAGTATAGAAATTCTTTTTTGGCACATGTTTCAAAATCCACTGTTAATGTGGAGACTTTGGGTAGTAAGTGTAACTTGTTGGTGAGATGGTTCTCCTTGATCTTTCAATCTGCCTTTCTTCCTCCATAATCAATCAAGCAGCTTCAATATCAACAAGCATTTCGAGCAATAATCAATCAAACATTTCACACACATAAAACAATGGGATCTAAGAGTCCATACATGTGAGCGGCAGAAATAGGATTTGTTGCAAGAAATTCTCCACTAGGCTGGCTTTATGGAGTTCAAGTGGTCATTTCAAAATGGGCAGTCATTACCCAAAAGGGTTTTGTCCATAAACCATTTTAAATCATTCATTACTATTTTATGGTGGAAAATATTTTTATCAAAGCAGCAGCTTTAGGTAGTTCACCAAATAAATTGTTGTTTTGTGGCTGAGGTATTTAGGGTCAGTGGGTTTGATCCAAACATTTTTCCCAATGTTTTTACTCCAACACATTTTCATAACAAAACCATTATTTTTATTTGGCTAGAAATGGGCTAAACTAACTAATCCATCCTAAACTTTACCAAATCCATTTTCAAAACCATGGGTTGGTTCCTAGGGTCAGTAGGTTCACAGCAAACCAATTTGCCAAGGTTTCAAACTCAAAAATATTTTTGAATAATTTTTCTAATCTAAACAAGCATACAATTGTTTCTGCAAAAACAACTAATCTAACAGATACTATTTACTAAACTAATGGCATGGTTGTCTAGGGCTTGCTCCACTGATTCCAACGATATAAAGTTTGTAAATTTTGGACGTGTGGATCAAAAGTTATAGGGTTTTCAAATTGCAACTCAAATCTGTTTTCAAATTTCTGTTTTAAACAAGAACTGGCCACGCGTCGCTTTCCTATTCGCTGGTACCGGTTCGGGTGGATCGCGTGCTGTAGGCCGTAGTATCCAACTTAGATCTAGCGGCGCTTGAGGCATCGATACCTCTTGATTATATTCTATCATAGCCATACGATTTTGATCCAACGGACACAAACAACAGGCCACTAACTGGCGGCGCTTACGCAGTGGCGGCCGGTGGAATCAAGGAAAATAGAGGGGGTGCTCACCGTGTTCGCGAGGACGAGGTGGTGCTCGACGTGTGGTCGACGTGGCAAGGGGCGCACGGGGTCAGGTGGAATCGCTCACCGGAGTTGGGAACGGCGCGGTCGCTCACGGTTGGACGACGGGCAGGCAAATGGGCCAGTGCAG
This sequence comes from Avena insularis, assembly GCA_023614405.1. Lineage (NCBI taxonomy): Eukaryota > Viridiplantae > Streptophyta > Magnoliopsida > Poales > Poaceae > Avena > Avena insularis. The sequence continues at coordinate 1,026 of JAJUPC010000701.1, read as the reverse complement.
TTAGATGCGGACTGAACTGGAGATGATGTGAGCATCAATAGGAAGGCTAGGGGCGGTCGAGGCTTACTGGAGGAGCTCGACGGAGACGAGACAGACGGCGGCGACGCTCTGTGTCGTGCTTGTCGATGCTAGGGGAAGCGCGCGGGCGAGTGGAGCACACGGGCAGGTGCGCCAGGGACAGGAGAGCAAGCTTGCGTCTGAGAGGGAGGTGAGGCCGCTGCGGTTTGTCGAATTCACCGGAAGCTCGCGGAACAGCGGCTGGTCAGGGCCAATTCGAGGCACTGGTGGCTCTCAGCTCTGCTTTGAGAGAGGTGGGCGCTTAAGTACACGTGGTCGAGATTAACGTGGCCATTACTCGTGAATTTACACGCGGATTGAATGACAGATAACGGCAGCGAGGTTTGGGGGAGAAGAGGTCGCGGCGGGTGGAAACGATGACAATGTTGTGGGGCCTACCTGGAAGTGAGGGAGAGAGAGAGGGGTTTGGGGCCACCAGTCAGCGTCTGTTCGGGATAGAAACTGAGTGCGAAACGTTTTCTTCGGGGAGGGGGAGCTGGGCTGGTTCTGGGCCTTGTTGGCTGACCAAATACTATTTTTTTCCTATTCTGAAACCTTTTCTTTTTCTATTTCTAAATTCTGTTTTGAAATTCAAACAAACAAACAACATTCAAATCAAATCAAACAAACACTACACTAAACAACTTTGAATTTGGTTCTGTTCAGTAACATAAACCAATTTCCAAAGTAAAATAATATTTTTATTTTTAGGTCCATTATTAATTAAATAAATAAACCATTGTTATTAAATCAAAATAGAATTTGTTTTATTTATTTAAAATCTCCATTTGAAAACTATTTATTTCCAAACCCAAAATAGTAGATTTTATTTGAGAATTTAAAATACTTGGAAAACTTATTTGAAATAAATAAATAAGTTTTGATGGTTAATTAAACTAGTAAAACCTTTATTTATAAAACTTGGATATTAAATCCTTATTAATTTATTTTAAATAAAACTTTACTATT
>JAJUPC010000700.1:0-111088 GCA_023614405.1 Avena insularis | reverse complement strand
AGGCGACTCATCTCGAAACCTCCGATCTGCACCTCCGGCACCAGGGGCAGCATGACCTGGGCGAGGATCAGCAAGGGTGATTGTAGCAGTGTGAATGTGATGCGAGGACTCCGATCGGCTGAGGTACTCGAGATTCGCGGAGAATTGCCTGACCAAGATGATTTGGCGGGTGATTTTCTTTACGCACCACTGTTGGTAGGCGTCCCTACGGATCATAAGTGCTCCCTTTGGTGGGGGTATGGGATCCCAGCGTTGATGTTTTGCGCTGGTCTGTTGTGATTTGGGCCTCAATGGCGGTGGTGGAGGAAGCTCGTGCGCTATTTCACCTGAAGCGGTGCGTTTCGACAGCGAGGGATTGGGAAGCGATGCCTCTACGCACCATGCCTTCGCTGATTTCTAGAACTCGCCGGTCATGAGCATGTGGCTGGCTTTCTTTTTTGCCATCACAGCAGCCGATGAAAGTGGATGGTGCATGGACCCGGTTTGGCCGAATCTTGAGGTCCGTTTAGCCGGCGATTAGCGGCGTTATACGGCTTCGTTGATTAATCTGTTGTCGCGGAAGTTTCCCCTGGGTATCCTCGCTGTTGTGGTATTGTCGTTCGTGATCGGCGGCGGCTTGTGACCATGTCCGGGTGTCGCGTTACCATTAGGCGCGATCTCCTCTTCTTTACTTGGCGTTCACGTCTTCGGCCGTAGTCGTCCTCTTCGTCTCATTAAGCTTTCGTTGGATCACGGTCTTCGCCGTCTTAACTGTTGGCGATTTCCATGAATTAATTCGGTGTCTTGGCTTTATCGTAAGTTTCATCCTTGAGAATCTGGAAACGGCGCTGTCCCTGAAAGGCGTCGATGGCCCTTTCTTGAATGTGTGCTGTGGAGTTCTTGGTGCGTAGACCAGCGTGGTATAATACGGTGAATAGATTCACCCGTTCTCGGTGCAGGCTCGCCAACTCTTCGATGGAGAAGCGGGCCTCTTCTAGCAATTGCAGTGCCTTTGGTGGATGAAGCTATAAGCATGAAACTCCTCCAACCGGATGGATCTGATGATAGGCTGCACTAAGCCCGAGACCAGCGTCAGCGCTGTCATACATCGTCCCGGCGGTGAAAGGCGATTACATAAGCGGTTTTCTTTGTTGCCTCCGTGAAGCAGCGGGTGACGGATAATTGCTGAGCGAGGACTTTGGATCTTGCGATGCAGATTGAACCCAGATGCTCAGAAGGAAGCTGAGATTGCGTGGCATCTGTGTTCGCCGAGCGGATCGAGATGAAACGCTGTCGAGCTCCATGAGTTCTCCTTCAGTAACTTCATCCATCTTGATTCCAGATTGACGAGCATGCGCGCGTTTAGGCGTGCTTTGTCATCTACGCTACATAAGCTTGTCTACGGGCGTTAAATGAAGTTGCGTTTATGGCGGTGCGAGCTCTTATCTTCCTTGAAGGTCGTGCTCCCTCTTCCTCTTCGGATGAGGGGTGGGGCTCGATCGCGCTGTGGAACTTTCTTATTCGGCTCCCGCGGAGCGTCTTCTGGAGAAGCGCTCGATTAGAGCCTAGTCGGTGATGCGGACTATCGCATATCCCTTTGGGTCCCCATTCTCCGGAGTGCTGGGTGAGCAGCCTTGAATGCCCGGTGGTGGCTGCCATGATCGCGACATGGCGTCTCGGGATGATGTTCACGTCGGCATCCATATCCATGAACGCGATGTGTGGAGAGTTCGGGTCATCACGCCGCTCCTGAGGATCATGTTCTCCACCAGGCGGTGCTTGTTTCCCTAGTTTCCGTTTGTGCTAGAAGCGGTGCCGCGGCGGAGGCGCCTTCGTCGCCGCTAGACTTCGGAGGCTGCTTGCTGCGTTTGTCGGTGTCTCCTGCATCTTGACTTGTTTCTTGTGCTCCTCGATGAGGAGGCCCAGTGGTATGCCATCCCGATGGAGGTCGCGAGGCGTCTACGGTGGGGCAGGGCTGTTGACATGCAACCGCTGCTGCAAAGCGGCCTGCGCGCCTGCACCCATCTTTCTTTACTGCTAAGTTGGATGGCGTGGCCCTTGCTTTCCCTGTTGGGTGGGGCCGGCCTTACCCATTTTCGCCCGTTTACTCGCCGTTCGGTTTAGGCGGCGAGTTGAAAGCCTTCCTCGTCGGTTTGGATGGCTGCGGCGCATAGGTAAGCGCCCTATGATTGGTTCCAATATTTGCTGCGCGCTTCGGATCGAACCGTAGGTCCCTTCATCGAGTGGATCGCCACCAGATCGGAGTTGCGGTATTGCTGCTGCTAGAACTCATCTGTCGATGGTGGCGTGTGCGCGTTGCGCAGGGTGTGGAGAACACGAACATGGCCTGATTTAATGCTTGCGGGCACACTTCGGGAGGCGGTGCCGGTTGTTGACCCACACGAAGCTCCCGAACAAAATTCCAGTCAAAGTCACCTACGGGCTCGAAATCCTCATGGTGGCGGCCGTGAGTGGGCGGTGAAGTCAAAAGCGCCCGAAGTGGAGGTGATTCTCCGTCGCCCTGTGAGTTGTATGAATCGTCGGGTCGGAGCCGTCATGACCTCCGCAATCAGCATCCCGATTCCCCACAGACAAGCGCCAATTGGCCCGAGGTTTAATCTGGTAATACCCATTGTTATGGACTTGGGTTTTGGAGAAGATGGGGATCTTTGGAGATCGTGCTGGCACGGTTAACGGACAACAAGCAACGAGAGGACATGAGATTTACCCAGGTTGGCAGGCCCCGGAGAAAGAGCCCTACTCACAGCTTATGCGCTCTTGATTACGGCGGAACCGAAGATTACGAGTGCTGATTCGATCTGGCGTGGATGGAGTCGTGCGAAAGTATGAGTCGAGGGATCTAGGGCGTGCCCTCGTGGCCTTTATATGAGCTTCGAACGGGTCGGGCATAGTCCTAGTCGGTTTACAAGTTCAGGGGTTTTACCTTTGAATTTCCTATCTCCGCTAGACTTGTTCTCCAAGGATCGAAGCGTCATGGGTCTTGGCCACCCGAAAATATTCATGGGCGGTATATATATACTGCTGCATGGGCCTTCCTTGAAGACTGGGACCGGGTATCTTGAAGTCATGTACCCGTAGGGTATAACCATATCCACCGGGACCAAAAATTACAAATAAAATATGTTTGGATTCAGTGTCTCACGTAGAATATTGCTTTGTCTGAGTTGTTTTATGCTTTTACCGACAAGGTTTTTTTCTTGGTTAATTAAATGATTTAATGTCCTTTCTAGAGTATTAAATTCATAGTAAAAAGTTCTACAACTCCAAAAATTGCAAATAAAGATGTGTCCTGAAATCAGTAGAACAAGAGGAATCTTACAGAGAATTCCAAAAGGTAGAACTACAGTATTGGAATTTGCAGAATATATAAAAAGGTTTACTGGTATTTTAAATTACTCGAGGAATTATATAAATCCTTTTTGAGTGATTCGAATTGGTAATGCAGTTCTATTTTAGGTTGTCTACATAGTGGATATTTTCCAAGATTTTACAAACAACTTATTACTAGTGGCTAAATATTTGGGTTCTAGCTCAATTGTTTGGGCATTTAAAATTGCATGCCTTGTTTTCTATGCACTTAAAATTTTTTCCATGCAAGCTTATACTGATGAGTATAGTGAATAAGAATATATAAATTCTTGTAGTAATGTTCAACTTGTCATGCATGCATCTTGCATTATCATTGCTTAGTATATGATTGTGTATGGTTTGTTTATGTGATTACAATTGTGTCCCGTTAGCCAGATTGTGACTGAGTGCAACGCTTGCTTGTGTGTGGATTGTTAGATTAGGCCTCTACAGCCATTGAGCAAGTAGATGATACTTTGTTCATGTCGTTGTCCTACTATTTTCAATGCATTATAGTGGTGTATTTTGTAGATGCATGTATAAAGGAAAGTACTATACGCTATGCTATGTCCTATTATGTGGTAGGGATTTTCACATGTAGATGAGCCAGATTGGTAGATGTGTTTAGCCATGTACTATGATGAGCAGAGGGCTGGGTTACATCACTGAGAGTTGTTTCTAAATGTGTTGTTGGTTTGCGAAACTAAAAACAACAATCAATGAACCTCTGATTTGGCAGGTGTGATGGGATTATGCGGAAGGAAGGCACTAGGTATCAAGAGAAAATGATTCACTTCTTTATTTTGTGAAACTTATTAAGTCTGACCATGTGCCAATAATGGAATGGGCGGTTGGTTGGACTTCGATGGAAATTGTGGTAACTTCGAACCCACATATCCAGAGATGTAGAATTTGGTAGAGTTGGACCAGGTGGCATTAGCCGGGTTTGGGGAGCTACTTTAAATTGTCCCTTCTTGGACTTATCCTATCATCACCCAATATGAAAGTGGTGGTACGATCTGGGCAGAAATTTGGCCAAGTCACATGGGTAAAGTGTACTAACCTAGGGGTGTATAAACTAATCGATTATTGCCGTGTCCCACGGTTAGTTTAACTTGATATTGATTTCATGACATGTTTCTACCGCTCATTCTAATTTCCTAATTGCTTTAATGTTGATGGGTTAACTTAATTGGGATCTTTTCAAAGAAAATCAAAAACTGTTTATGAAAGTAGGACAAAGGTATTTTACCAAATGCAAGCTAGCCACAGCTCCACTTGCCAAATATGCATGAGATGTTAGCTCCTATTGTCTCCTTTAAATGCTCTACTTGCCATACATTCCATGTATTGACCCTTGAGGCTGCTACGTTTCATGTTGCAGGATATTTAGATTCACGAGTGATCGATTTGAGGCCGATACTCACTGGCACTTGTTCTGCTTGTGGGCAATTTGAAGAATGGAGAATTATTTTATTCTTGTTGCTACTTGATTAAGCTAAGCTAGCCTTAGGCTAAGCCTTTATTGTAATAATGATACTCTGGATCATCGTTATTTATGATGCATGGATATTTTTACTGTATGTTATTTATCTTTATTCTATTGTGGGCCAATGAACCGATCCGAGAGTTAGCATGTCACATAGAAGCTACGGTCTTTTCGAACCGTGGTGCTAAGATATTATCGAAGCCGATGTGTCCATTGTAGGATCGTGACCTAGGTTTGGATTAGGAAGGCATAGAATTATTAAAGCATATTAACTCCGTCTTTCATCATATTCCTCTGTAAATCCTTACCATATGCTATTCTCACACTTTCCTCTTTTAATTGATAGATGGGAGAAGTCGACTGAGTATGCAGCGATGGAATCACCAAGGCCCTTTGCAAGACAGTTGGCACAGCTCTGTGATCATTGGGATTGCCACTTCCATGTTCAAGGGAAGAAGGTTGTACACCTATGGATATGGCGAGGGACGCACGGGAGATCACCACCTTCATGCAGGGGATGCCGCCTTGCCAAACCCTGCATCAAGTCTACACCAAGACATATGTGCAACTAGGGACTTGGAATAAACTTGGCATGAAGCCATGTCACATGGTGCCATCAGAACACACCTGCAGAAAGACTCACTACATTGACTATGGAAGGCGTGATGAGAATAGAACATTAATGATTACCCCGGTGACAGAACAATATGCACCTTGGTCAAGGCACATAGAGGATATGGAAAGGGACAATGGAGCTCTAACTGAGAAAGTGATGATGGTAAAAGGAGATAGCATATTCGCCGACAATGGTATGGTGGTCGAGGGACAGGAGGCCGAAGACCTTGCATGAAGGCGTGGATGTTCTGAATAATACCACGATGGTAGGGATGCAACCATAGCACATCTTAATGGGACTTTGCGGGAAAACAATGGGCCATTCTAGGTTGCAAGGACCGTCCGGAAAGGGACCAAACTATTGAATATGGGAGCCTGAATTGCCGCTCTCCAAGCACAGTTGAATCCACCCTCTGACAACAATGGAGATGATGGAAACAATGAGTATGATGATGATAGTGAGAGCGATGATGATGATGAGGGCGAGGATGATGATGATGATGGAGCGATGATGGTGGAGGAGATGAAGCTATCGCAATTGCAGCGAGAGGATGAAGAAGAAGAAGAGGATCGAGAAGAGATGGAATTTGAGGTTTTAAGTGATGACTCGGGAGGTGTATACTCTGCCGCCATGGTTGGTTAATAGACGGAAGCGCCGCATGAGTGTGAGGACCTCACGCAATCTCTTCATGAAGTAGATGGATGCCACCAATTAGTCTTAGATTAGGTTCGTCGTTAGATTAAGTCTCTATCAATGTAAAACTTAGAATTACTATTAGTTTAAAGTGTTTAGTTGCTCCTATGTGTACTCAAGTCCGGGATTATTTGTGTGAATTTTATGGAAGAGTTATGACAAGTTTTGGTTGATATCCGAGTTTTTCTGATGTAGTTTTCTGGCGACCCAGCTATCTTGCACAATTTTCATATTTTATTGGTAATTGGAAAAAATCTGAAAAAAATAGGGTTGATTCGAAATTCTCTGTACTGTTTACACAAAATGAGAAAAAAATCCTGTGAGTTTAAGTCAGGTAGAAAAATTCGTGAACATTGCTGGATTATGGCAGATTCCTGTTTTCAATGCTTTGTTGGTCAATTGGTGTTGATAATTGTTGCCAATTCTTCTAAAACTATTTCAGTAGCTATATACTGCTAGGATAACCAGAGCGTTGCTGGATCGTTTGTTTCTTGATGTGTTGCTTGCTCATGTTTGCTGTGATTGCTTTGTTGTTGTTTGAACATAATGCATGGGTAGAATCCTGTTTTTAAGTGTCGATTCTTTCTAAGCTTACCTGTGCTGAACCATAGATGCCTCCCCGAGTCAACCTACTGAGTTGGAGCAGCTCATGGCGGCTCGAGCACATGACCCAAGTGATGACCCGGTTCATGGAAGCTCGAACAATAACAACAACAATAGGGAACAACCAGCCCCAAGGAGATTGCACTTACAAGGTTCTGAGGCTAAGGCCAGCGAAGTTCTCTACTACTTGACCGATGGTTGCTCTCACTGGTTGCGTTTAGTGAATAAGGATCTGGTAGCTGTTGGATGCACAAATGCTGAAAGGTGAGGTTGCTTGCTCACCTCTTTGGAGGGACCAGCAACCGTGGTGGGACACTTTTCAGATCACCCACCCATGGACACTGTAACTTGGGCCATGTTTGAGGAAGGTTTCAGGACTAACCACGTTTCTTGAGTTTGAGCCTAAGCAGGAAGGAGTTTCGCAACTTGCGCCAAACCAACCCTTTGTGGCTGAATATATAGAGGAGTTTAACAACTGTCGCGTTATGCCGAGGATGTTGACACTATTGCCAAAGGAGAGAGGTTCTGGATGGCCTCGGTGATGAGCTTTCATACAGCTGCTAGTGGTTTATTGTCCCACTTTCTAGGAGCTTATGGAAGGCGGAATCTTGGAGGGGTAAGCACAAGCAGGTGGAAAACCGCCAAGAAAGAGCAACAATCACCACTGCTCTCACCACAAGTCTCGCACTTCTTATGATGGATACTCCAAGCATGGGGAAGTGACCATGGGCCATGGAAGCCATGACCACAGCCATGGAACCAATGGACATTGCCATGAGAGCCACAAGAGCAACCGCCACGACACAAGGGAGGACACACTCACCGATGCGGAGGACACAATGGACATGACCGCAATCGTGATGCAACTTTGTGAAGAAGGACACGAGTGAGGTGACATGCTTCAAGTCTTGACAGAAAGGGCATTATCTGAATAGCTGTCCGGAGAAGAAGGGATTGAAGCCATGCAACAACGAGAAGGCCACAGTGAACCACATGAATGTGGAGGAGATCGGGATGAACTGACCTTGTGGTTGGTAAGTTTCAATCAACACTCACCTGAGACTTATACTTTTCAATACTGGTGCATCGCATTCATTTCATATCAGGGCATTTATTGATAAGTATAAGATACCTATGGAGTCTCTAAGGGTCTACAGTAGAGTAAGCTCACGGAGAAATGATAGCTAGCAGGATCTCGTGACTTAAGCTGTGAAATTGGAGCACACAATTTTATTGCACATACGGTAATATTGAGTCACAAGGTTTAGATGTAATACTAGTCATGAATTGGATGTCTATGCATGGGGAACACATAGATTGTGCACAGCGAGAGGTTTCGCTCAAAAACCCGGATGGTAAGAGAATTAGGTTCAAGTCGTCGGTGCGACTAGGAAGGTGTAAGCTGAATTCTCTTAAGGGGGTTAGCATGGATAATGCCTGTAATAAAGGAGTACCCCGACGTGTTTCCGGAGGAGCTCCCAAGGATGCCACCTAACAGGGATGTGGAGTTTCTCATCGATCACGATCTTGAAACAGGACCTATAGCAAAGAGGCCGTACAAGATGGATGTGGATGAGCTGAAGGAATTGAAGAAACAACTAAAGGCGGTTGGACAAGGATTTATTCAGCCCGGTTAAATCGTCATGGGGTGCACCTGTTATATTTGTGGAGAAGAAGGACAACAGCAAGAGGTTAGTGGTGGACTATCGCTCGCTGAATGAAGTGACCATCAAGAAAAAATACCCCCTGCCGAACATAAATGATTTGTTTGATCAATTGGAAGGAGCAAAGGTGTTTAGCAAAATGGATCTGTGATCGGGCTATTTCCAATTGAAGATTCGGGAGGAGGACATACCAAAAACTGCTTTCACCACTAGGTATGGTTTATATGAGTATATGGTTATGTCTTTTGGACTATGAATGCTCGGCATATTTCATGACCATGATGAACAAAGGTGTTTATGGAGTACTTGGACAAGTTAGTGGTTGTGTTCATCGATGACATAATGATATATTCCAAGGACGATCTGAGCATGAGAAACATACGCAACTAATTATGGAGAATGAGGAACACAAGCTCTATGCCAAATTCAGCAAGTGTGAATTCAGGTTAACTCTTTGTTGGGTTTCTTGGACACGTGGTGTCGGGAGAAGAGTCGGCGTTGATCCAAGCAAAGTGGCTGCGATGGCGAGTGGGAAGCGCCCAAGAATGTAGGCGATATTCGAACTTTGGGACTTGCTGGATATTACAGGAGGTTCATAGAAAATTTCTCCAAGATTACTAAGCCGATGATGGAACTTCTCAAGAAGGAGAGGAAGTTTGAGTGGACAGATGCGTGTGAAGCCAGCTTTGAGGAACTGAAGCGTCGACTAGTGACTGCACTTGTCCTGTGTCTACCTGATCTTCAGAAGTATTTCCAAGTGTACTGTGATGCTTCTCGACAGGGACTTGGAAGTGTGGTGATACAAGATGGGAGAGTGGTGTCATATACCTCATGGCAACAAACACCATGAGAGGAATTACCCATGCATGACTTGGAATTAGCATCAGTTGTACATGCGCTCAAGGTATGGAGGCACTACCTAATGGGAAAACACTGCAATGTGTACACCGACCACAAGAGCCTGAACTACATATTTACACTGAAGGAACTGAAGGAGATGGTTGGAACTTATCAAGGATTATGATATGAATTTGCAATACCACCCAGGGAAAGCCAATGTAGTAGCAGATGCTCTAAGTTGGAAGGTCTATGCCAATGGGTTGACAGTTGGGGAATTACCCGAGGATTTGTGCAAGCAATTCAAGGACCTTAGACTAGAGGTAGTGTCAGAAGGATATTTGGCAGCAATGGAGGTCCAACCAACGCTACAGGACATTACCAGGAAGGCTCAGGTAGGAGACAAGGAGATAGAGGAGATAAAGGAAAAGATGAAGGAGAATCGAGAAAAAGAAATTCGCGAGGATGAGCAAGGGACCTTGTGGTATGGAGATCATTTGTGTGTGCCCAACGACCCGAAGATAAGGAAGCTGATTCTGCAGGAAGCTCATGACTCGCCATACTCCATACATCCGGGCAATAAAAAGATGTATATGGATCTGAAGGACAGATTTTGGTGGAACAACATGAAGGGAGACATCACCAAGCATATTGCCCTATGTGATGTATGTAGCCGAGTGAAGGAGGAACACCAGAAGCCAGCAGGACTGCTACAGCCATTGCCCGTGCCGGATTGGAAGTGGGATAGAGTGGGAATGGATTTTATCACAGGATTGCCGGGACCAGGTCGGGATCGACTCTATTTGGGTGGCGGTGACCATTTGACCAAGCTAGCCCACTTTATACCGGTGAAGACCACCTACACGAGTGCAAGGTTGGCCAAGATTTATATGGACAGAATTGTGTGCCTACATGGAGTTCCCAAGAGCATTGTATCAGATAGGGGCACCCAATTTACATCACACTTTTGGCGCCAGCTGCACGAATCATTGGGAACTAGGTTGGAGTTTAGCACAGCGTTCCACCCCCAGACTAATGGGCCGGGCCAAGAGGTAAATCAGATTTTGGAGGATATGTTGAGAGCTTGCGCTTTGGCTCATGGTTCTAGTTGGGATGAGAATTTGCCGTATGCTGAGTTTTCCTACAACAACAGCTACCAAACCAGCATCAAGACATCGTCGTTTGATGTACTATATGGGAAGAGATGTCGGACACCATTGTTATGGGATGGAGTAGGAGAACGTTAGCTATTTGGACCTGATTTGATCAAGGATGCCGAGGAGAAGTTCGCTTTGATTAGGGACGGTGAAGGTAGCACGATCGAGGCGAGAAGAGCTCTGGCGGCGTAAGCGCAAGGAAGTTGTGTATGAGATAGGTGATAGAGCGTACCTCAGGGTATCGCCACTACATGGAATTAAGAAATTTGGAATCAAGGGTAAGCTGGCACCTCGGTTTATTGGACAATATCGGGTCTTAGCATGCAAAGGAGAGGTTGCTTATCAGTTGGAGTTGCCAGAGGCTCTGTCCGCCGTCCACAATGTGTTCCACGTGCCCCAACTGAAGAAGTGCCATTCGGAGATGGTGGATACGCCATTGAGAGACACGGTGCCACTAGAGGAGGTTCAGCTTGAGAGTGACTTGACCTATGAGGAGAAGCCGGTCAAGATCTTGGAGACAGCGAGAGGATTACCCGTGCCAAGGCGATCAGGTTTTGCAGGTGCAATGGAGCCACCACACGAAGGAAGCTACTTGGGAGGCGTGAGGATGACATCGAGAGGACCACCCGCACCTATTTGCTAGTACGCTTGAATCTCGGGGACGAGATTCATTTTAAGGGGGTTAGTCTTGTCACATCCCAAATTTTAGATTTGGTATTACATAGCATACATGTAATTGCATCATGATCATCATTGCAAAAAATTGGTTTGAAAAGGTTTTGACAAAACAATTTACTTGCAATTGCTTTTTGACACCTACATTTGAGTGCTCGGTTTTACATGCTTCTGTTAAAAACAATACATTTTAGTTGTTTGGATGGCACAGGTGCGTAAAGGCTTCCTTCACGAACCCATAGCACTTTGAATCGCCTCAATTGGAGCTTCGTAGCAAATGTTATGGCAATATGAAATTTTGACTTAACTTTTGACAGTTTCTGATAGAAATTCAGTTAAAAAAATTCATCAGGAAAAAAAAAAGAGAAACGGGCGAGCCAGCAGCCAGGCCGCCACGTCCAGCTGGCCCAGCCGGGCCACCAACCCAGCGCCACCCAACAGCGGCGCCACCTGTTGGCAGATAACCGTGAGCCGCGCTCAGCCCAGTGACCAGCAGGCCGACTCAGTGAAATCGATGCCTCTTATAACCCTCACTCTTCCCTCCTAAACCCCCCGAAAACCCTCGCCAACGCCGCCCCCATCTACCCGCGATTCCTCGCCGGAGTTCAGCGCCGCCGCCGACGCCATTGTCGTGGTAAGATCGCGCCGCCGCGCCTCCCCTCGCTCGCTTCATGAGGATCACCGCCGCCACCCGCTGGCCGCCACCCTCTTCCCCGCCAAGCTACGCAGCATACCGTCGCCACCGACGCCGCCCGCCACTCCAACCGCTGATTGCTATCGCCCGCGGACGCAAGAGGCCCCGCCATCGCCGCCTTGAGCTTCAGCGTCGCGCCCTGCACACCGTACGCCACCCCTCTGCCGTCGCCCACCGCCGGAGAAGCCTCGTCGTCGACCCCGACGCCGCCCCGGTGAGCTCCCCTTCGCGACCTCCCTCTGCCATTCGATCGGCATCCAACGGTCCAGATGGACCGTTGATTAGTCAGCCCAGGGCGCTGACCAGTCAGCGCCACGCCGGCGTAGTCAAACGGTCAAGTTTGACTATTTAATTTTAATTCGAATAATTTTGGCAGATTTTAGATGAAACTTGTAAAATCCATAGAAAATAATCTACTGGACCAAAAATTGCAAATAAAATATGTATGGATTTAGTGTATCACGTAGAACATTGCTGTGCATTTGTTTTATGCTTTTGCAGCAAGGTTTTCTCTTGGTTAATTAAATGAGTTAATGTTCTTTCTAGAGTAATAATTCATAGTAAAAGTTCTACAACTCCAAAAATTGCAAATAAGATGTCCCTGAAATCAGTAGAACGTGAGGAATCTTACAGTGAATTAAAAAGGTAGACCTACAGTATTGGAATTTGCAGAATCTATAAAAAGTCTTAGTGGAGTATTTTAATTACTCAAGGAATTATATAAATCCTTTTTGAGTGATTCCAATTGGTACTGGTTCTACTTTAGGTTGTCTACACAGTGGATATTTTTCCAAGATTTTACAAACAGCTCATTAACAGTGGCTAAATATTTGGGTTCTAGCTCATTTAAAATTGCATGCCTTGTTTTCTATGCACTTAAAATGTTTTCCAAGCAAGCATACACTAGGTATACTGAATAAGAATATGTAAACTACTGTAGCAATATTCAACTTGTCATGCATGCATCTTGCATTATCATTGCTTGTATATGATTGTGTATGGTTTGTTTATGTGATTGCAATTATATCGTGTAGATTGTGGCAGGTCTGGCAGCTTGCCCATGTGTGGATTGTTACGTTGGACCGCTACATGCAAGGCAAGTAGATGCTACTTTGTTCATGTAGTTGTCCTACTATTTTCAATGCATTGTGTATTTTGTAGATGCATGTATAGGAAAGTACTATCGCTATACTATGTCTATTATGTGGTAGGTATTTCACGTAGATGAGCCCTTGTTGGTAGATGTGTTTAGCCATGCTATGATGAGCGAGGATGGGTTACATCACTGAGAGTTGTTTCTAAATGTGTTGGTTTGGGAAAACTAAAAACAACTTAATCAATGAACCTCCTGGGTGTGATGGGATTGATAATTTTTGGTGGTATCATTACGGAAAGGCACCCAGGAATCAAGAGAAAATGATTGACTTCTTTATTTTGTAGCTTACGTGTACAACCATGTGCCAATAATGGAATGAGCGTTTGGTTGGACTCAGTAGGTTGTGGTACCTCGAACCCACGTATCCAGAGATGTAGAATTTGGTAGGTTGGACCGGTGTGTGTCGGGTTTGGGGAGCTACTTCGACGGTCCCTTCTTGGACTTCTCCTATCATCAACCAATATGAGAGTGGTGAGTGCGAGCTGGGCTGGCCAAGTCACATGGGTAAAGTGTACTAACCCCTGCAGGGTGTATAAACTAATCGATTAGCCGTGTCACCGGTTATGGACATCTAAGTTGCTTGATATTGATTTCATGACATGTTTCTCGCTCATTCTAATTTACTAATTGCTTTAATGTTGATGGGTTAACTTAATTGGGATCTTTTCAAAGAAAATCAAAAACTGTTTATGAAAGTAGGACAAAGGTATTTGCAAATGCAAGCTAGCCACAGCTCCACTTGCCAAATATTCATGTAGATGTTAGCTCTATTGTCTCCTTTAAATGCTCTACTTGCCATACATTCCATGTATTAACCCTTCGGGGCTGCTACGTTTCATGTTGCAGGAATTCTGATTCTGAGTGATCGATTTAGGCCACGGTACTTCACTCGGTACTTGTTCACTTGTGGGCAATTTGAAGAATAGAGGAATTATTTTATTCTAGTTGCTACTTGATTAAGCTAACCTAGCCTTGGGCTAAGCCTTTATTGTAATAATGATACTCTGGATCATCGTTATTTATGATGCACGGATATTTTGCTATGTTATTCATCTTTATTCTATTGGGCCAATGAACCGATCCAGGAATTGGCATGTCACATAGAAGTTACGGTCTTTTCAGAACCGTAGTGCTACACGGTCATACATCATGAAGCTGAGATGGTCCACTTGATGCTTCAGCTCAGGGTGATATGGTGCCTCCAGTGGTTGTCCCATAACATCACGCCTCAGATAGAACTCAAAGCACGTGCCCTTGATCTGATTGATACTTTGCCCACACAGAAGGGGCAAGAGCTTCCTGCATGGCCCTGGCAAGTCCATCTAGCCAGTTGTTCTCCCTTAAGGTGAACTGGACTACCTCTGAGGTGGGGGCTTCAATCTTCCCTCGGAGACTTGCAAAAATCAGCCATTGCAATTCTCCTCCTTCATGATCGTTGAGCTGAGCTCCGAAGAACTCGGGGTGGGGGCGCTCCAGAAGTTCCGAGAACTGGTCCAAGTCACGCTCAAAGATGAGATCTCCTCCATTTCCCAACTGATAGAACTTTCTATACTTCACGTCCATCTATAAGAATGTAGGATGAGTAAGTTAGTAGAGTGATCAAGTGTGTCAAATTTTATGTAAGTTTGCGAGAATTTTTGAGGAACATGAATTTTTATCAAAGCACATAAGTGATAAGAATGACAATAAGTTTTTCATAAATACTCACTTCTTTTGTTTTGAAACTAAGTTTTTGATTCAAGCGTCCATTCTAAACCAGGGTCTCCTATGTTCAGGATGGCTCTGATACCAACTTGTCAACACCCGGATTTTTAATCCCAGATACTTGTTATGCCATACATTGCAATCCCAGGATTACCATTTTTGCGAGACATTACAGATTGGATATCATAGTTCATCATCCATTACAAACCATACATAAGGTCTTACAACAAATAAAGGATCTCATGATCCAGTCTTAGTACATTAAAAGAAGCGGAATAATATAATAACGATAGCGTGGGTGAGAATCCATCTTCATGGTCATAGGCAATGCTTACGATGGGAGATGATCCTAGTTGTCATAACCTTCTACGATACATCCTCCTGATAGTCCTCTTCATAGTCTGGCCATAGGAATAGCCAGGGACAAAGCCATGTGTACTCTTTAAGTACTCACAAACTATCACTAATAGGTAAGGGGTTTGAGTAGGAATACTAAGATCTAGTTTCATTTGCAAAAAGCCAGGTTTATCTCTAACTGAGTTAGAAGCAAAGAAAACTAGTTTAAGGTTTTATAACACCTAAGTGGGAACTTAGGTTTCACTTTCACAACCCTGTTGTGGTCAAGTCAAAGTCATGAATAATTTCACAAGTCATTTGAAAACATCTGATGATGAAGCAGTATGGCCACTCCACTTGTCCATAACCACGGACACAACTATTCGAATGGTTTGACACTCTGCATAGGTGGTACACTTTCACCACAATATCCGATACATCCATCAGGAAAAATCCTGAATTCACCATACTTATTATGCGGATAATCAATCCTAACCTTTTAATTACCGCCCTAGTTTAGACACCTCTCCTATGAGTTTGGCCTCCCAACCATGACCATCATCATCTTGGGAACTGCATAGGTGGTCGATCTTCACGAGGTAGCCTCGGCAAACCTCGGCAACAAGGGAACCCATACTAAGGTATATAAAGTTCCAGTCAAGCCCTACCCAATTTTGGGTATTATGGTTGTACGGTAAAATTGGAATGGTATCGCATCCAGACAACCATCAGTTTTATAAAGGGCTAAGGCTCATGCCTCAATAAAATTTTATCATCAAAGTCACCTTGTGTGCACTAACACATGTCAGAACATTTCATTAGAATGACTCATAATTCTAAGGTTTTCATACTCATTTTCATCAAGTATTCCCATCTAAAGTGATCAAGTTTTATGCTTAGCACTAGCCACTAAAGTTGAGGTAAACACTAATGAGGAGTGGCAAACAAGTGTGACTTATCTAAGTTCAATCTCATGCCTCAGGATGACATTAAGATCTACCCAACTTAGTCCAAGTTTTATGCTCTTTATGCTACCTCTAAAATCTTTCCAAAGTTTACAAGTCACTAAGTAAACACAAATAGAAAGCTTTGATAAAGAAATAAAATAGTAAATCTTGCAATTAAAACCGGGATTTGGTATAATAAGGTGGTATAATCACATATGCCTAAGTCATCTAGTTTGCATAATCCACTTATAGTGTTAGGCTTGCAAAGTTGCAAGTGTAAGCTTGCCTTGTGCAGAGCAGTGGTTGAAGTTCTCCTCGGCTTCTTCCTCGTAGTAATCTCCTTCTTCTTTGTATCCTTGGTCGGTACTATCATCTATAAATAAATACGAGGTACACAATCACCAAACCATACTTAACTACTACTATTTATCACACCAGGGTTTTCACTAGATGATCTAGCATCATCACAATCATCACAAAGATTAAGGCACTAGATTCATTTATTTTATTTTAGAAAAGTAATTTCTACTCATTGAAAAACTACTAAAGATTTAATATTCTCCAACTAAAACATGTCATCACCACATATTTTAGTACTTGGAAATGTGATTTAAAGTGGTGTCACAATTTAATAAGGTTTAACCTTTTTATTTTAATTAAATAAAGTGGCTAGAAATGCCTATGGGGCATTCTTTTATTACTTGTCCATTATTACTGCAAGTAAACCTAGATATTTTTATATATTCAGAAAGGTCTCATCAAATGTGATTTTTGAGAGTTGGAATCAACTCAAAAGCATTTTTGGTTGAATTTTGAAAAATGTTTGAATGTAGAACAGTCTTTGCCTTGTTATATTTACTATAGGTGATCTATAACTCCAAATGGTTTGAATCCAACAGGCTTGGATTAAGAATTTTAATACCTTTCTAACAAAATTTGTTTCGTGCAATTTGGTTCAGTGAATCTCTCTGAAATGATTTTTGAATCTACTGCCATAACTAACTTTAAAACTAAAATGAAAAATCTAAATTTAAACTACTGGTTCACGCGGGAGTGATAAATGGTCCGACCCCTAGCGCCAGTAGCGTCTTGAGTGGGTTAAGTGGTCGTCCCCACCAGTCAGTGAGACAGGAGGTGTGAAGGGCTATGGAGCTATTACAACCGTAGGATTAGATGTAAGATCTACGGAAGAGGGTCGCCAGCGTCACGAGCAGGGGCCGAAGCACGAACCTAAGCGTGACCAGTGGTCTGTGGTGGCTCACCGGGGCTCAGATGATGGTCGGCGATGGGGCGAGCAGCGAAGTCGATGGCGATCCTCTGGTACCGTGGCGCCTCACGGGTGGATCCAATCAACGGCGGCCTTTTCCTCGAGCAACGGCAAGCTCCAGCGAAATTCCAGTGATGCTCCGCTCGCCTTGCTGAAGGAACGAGTGGGGACGACCAGTGAGAGGTGGGGAGTAGAATGGTGTGAAGAATTCGAGAGGGGTAGGCCTCTATTTATAGTGCGACGAGGGAACCAAAGGGTGCGGGCTGAGCTCGTCGGGGTCGGCTTCATAGCAAGCTACGGGCATGGCCGATGGTAGGGGACGGTGCATGGTCTCCTAGAGATGCTCAACGGCTTCATGGAGTGGCGTGGTGCGGTGCGTTTCGGTTGGAACGCATCGACGCTCTGAGCGGCAACAACGACATTTTGGATGGAGCACAGTGGCTACGGGTCATGCGGCGGTGAACGGGGTTGTCTGGGAGGTTCCTGGGGTGGTGGTGATCATGTACGCGAGCTGTAAAGGCGGGGCACGGTCTGTGCGAGCGTGTCGAGTGTGGCGCTGTGGCGCGCTCTCGGCATGGTCGCAGAGAAGTGGGCGCGTGCGTTTCTCTGTGGTCCAGTGGCTGGCAGGGCTCGAGGGCTGGACAGGGGGTGGCGGTGGACGGTGGCGTGCTTGCTAGACATGGTGGCTAGGCTCGGCGCTGGCTCTGGCTAGCCATGGTGGTGGCAAGTGCTCTCGGCATGGCATGGCATGGTGCACTGGGTAGGGGCTAGGTGTGGTCAAGGCATTGTTGGCACTAGGGGAGACAAGTGTGATCAATGGTGAACAATGCTTAGCCAAATTACTGCTCAAAACAGTGAAGTTTGGCCAATTTGATTTGCTACCTCCAAGTATTTGATGAAATGGCCACAAGAAAATCAAATTTGAATTTTTGGATGAAACTTAGTGAGTGTACTGGCCACATACTAGGTAGTCTCTGGTTGGTTGGATTTTTCAAGGTGCACTGGTTTGGTTGGGTTTTGACATATGGTGATCTTACCATATGAACTAAATTCAATTTTCAAATGTCATTTGAATAAGGTTGCCAAATGTTTTTGTGGGTTTGCAAGATGGTCTTGGGTTCACTTTCACTTGGTATAGAAATGGGTGAAAATAAATGGATTTATTTCTGTTTGAAATCTTGGACTAGAAACAGTCAAAGTAGTCTAGTGAGCAAGATTGGCAAAAATGACCATTTGCTTGTTTTGTTTGTTTTTTAGTTTCTCTTGATTTTATTGTTCTTGGAAATGATTTAGATGACGTTTTTTCATCTTTAAACCATTCCTTGCTATTCACAACAATTACACAAGTCCATTCATGCACTCATGCATTCATCACATACACACATGCATTCATATGGATTTTATTAACAAGAGTTTTTGTTAACCCTAATTTGGGTGATTGGAATTGCTAATCTTGTTTAATAATTTTGGGATGTTACAAGCATGCATCCCTCCCCTCACCTAAGCGCCCGCTAGTGCGGCCAGTGAGCTCAGATCCACTGGATCTAAATCGTAGGGCCTAGGATAGATCACTTATCGAAGGGGTATCAACCAATCTGACCCGTACGATCTAACTTAGATCAAGTGGCTCATGTTTCTAATCTGCACGAAACGGTACCATCCAGTCAGACAGCGCCACATGGCCAGGATTTTGATTTAAAAACCAGAATAAATCTATTAGAAGTTTAAACTTGGAAAATCAATAAATTTTTATCTAAATTCCAAAATTTACAAATTAGGACTCTATGGATTCAGAAAAATGTGTACTTTGCACCTATGTCCTTACTTTGGTCATTTGCTTCTGAAAAATTAGAGCTTTATGCTCAGACCTTTTTAGGGCTATTTTGAGTATAAAAATTGTTCTAAAAATTAATTTTGAGTAAATCCTTTTGCAAATGGTTTTTTTGATCCCTCTAACCATAAAAACTAACACTTGAAATTAAAAATATATTTTTTTGACACTAGAAAATATTCCTTTGAATAAAGGCTTTCCTAACTAAAGAAAATGATTTAAATGACTTACTTTCACTAACTTGGTTTCAAATGAAATTCCACTTTTATAAAAGAATAGTAGGTATTTTGAAATGTTTAGAACCTTGTTAGGAACCACTTTTCCAATAAAATAACCTTTTGCATGCTCGCATGCATTTCTTTGTTTTCTTGATTTGTTTTGTTATTCTGTGTGGTAGTTTTAAGTGTGTGCTTTTTGCTTGTTTGTATTGCTGTAGTGAACTTTGAGGAGTGTGACAATTGCAAGATCAAGCAGAGTACCTAGATTTTCTACTAAAAAAGGCAAGTAATACTTTGGTCAACAAAAGTCCTATCTTTTCAAATATTGCATTAGTGATATTTTTGTAGTATGCATGTTACAACTATTTTAAATATTACTATGCTATGGTAGATCCTATAGATGATATATTGGTAGTATTTTAGCTATGTTAAGAGACACGATGTGTTAGTATTCTTAGACTAGCTATTAGAATTCAAGGGTGGAAAATTCATGTTATGATATTATGGAAAAATTATGCCTATATATTTCTGACTAAGAAAACAACTTGTTAATGAAACACCTGGGTGGAATGAGAAGTATCGTTTGTGTTGACTGGTTATAGAGGGCCCATTCTATGGTTTACCCTATGTATCACACTTGTGGATGGCCACCCAGGAATAAAAGGATTTGAGATGTTTAGTGTTGAGAAGCTTCTAGTGCAGCCACATGGCATATGGGCTCTGCCTTGACCAACTAATTTGCAATAACTCAGCCAGATGGACAGAAGGTGGTAGTGATGATAGGATGGAACGCGTCCATGGTGGTCTAAGGGAATGCTTCTTAAAAGTCTCGTATCGATGCATGTCAAGTCTTGTGGGGAAAGTGCACCACCTCTCGAGAGGGTAAAACTAAGTACTTAGCTGTGTCCCTGGTAATGGACATTTTGAGCATCAAAGACATTGAAATGATCAAGGATCTCCTCATCCCAATTTCTCTAAGTTAAAACTTGTGCGTGAACAAGGGTAGCACCTGGTATGTATCCAGTGTGCCATGTTTGATGAAGTGTTTTAAAAAGAGAAAAACTATTTTACAAAGGATAGGGAAAAATTATTTTATGCAAAGGCCAGCCAAAACTCCACTTAGCCTTATATTAATGTAGATGTTAGATTCTCCATATCAATATGATATCACTTGCCAATACAATTCAAATGTATTGACCCTTGTGGCTGTAACTTATCCTGTTGCAGGTTTGTTTGATGATTAGTGAAGTTTGTTGAGTAGGGATTACAAGTCTACAACAAACATGTTTGCCTGTGGCATATGAATATGAAGGACTCCATGCTTTGTATTTATCTGCTGCTCTGTAATAATATAGCCATATGAGTTATGTAATTTGT
Source organism: Avena insularis (assembly GCA_023614405.1). Lineage (NCBI taxonomy): Eukaryota > Viridiplantae > Streptophyta > Magnoliopsida > Poales > Poaceae > Avena > Avena insularis. The sequence continues at coordinate 90,476 of JAJUPC010000700.1, read as the reverse complement.
AATGAACTATTTTATTCCTGGTTATAAGTTGTAGTATGACCTTTGTTTCTTGATATTACATCTTAAACTGTGGGTACTAGCTAATCAATCCAGGGACTAGCAATTAAACATAGGGACTTGTACCTTATTGGGTTAAAGCCTCTACAATATATTATGAAGTTTTACTGCATAAGGAAGTTATTGTGAGAAAACGGGCCGGAGACAGACTCCAGGGGGCTCACACCCCCTGGTGGCGCGGCCAGCTGGGGCCTGCGCCCCTGGTGGGTGTGGCCCACCCGGGCTCCGTTTCCTCCTCTTTTTCATCTCGTAACCTTCCATATGGAATAAAAAAACAAAAAATATAAAGAGAAAGTTCTTTCGCGAACCATTTGGTCCCTGATAAATTCTTTCGGAGTTACCTATTCCAAGACGGACTCTGCAGGTTACAGGTTTGGTCTCTGATAAATTCTTCCGGAGTTACAATTTGAATAACATCGACATCTTCATTATAAGAGTCTCCAGAGATGTAATGTTTTAGACTTTGACCATTCACCACCTGTGTAGTGTTGTCCCTCAAATAATATATTTTATTACCACCTGAACGATACACCTCCTCAATAACAAAAGGTCCTTACCATTTTGAGAGTAGTTTCCCTCAAAAAAATCTCAGACGAGGCCTATACAATAGAACTTTCTCACCAACATGGAACTCCCTCTTGATAATTCTCCTATCATGCCATCTTTTTACTTTTTCTTTAAAGAGTCTAGCATTTTCATAAACTTCACTTCTCCACTCATCTAAGATACTTAAGTCAAGCAATCTTTTCTCACCAGAAAGTTTAAAATCCCTATTCAGTTCGTTCACTGCCCAATAAGCTTTGTGTTCTAATTCTAGAGGCAAGTGACAAGCTTTACCATAAACCATTTTGTAAGGAGACATTCCCATAGGATTTTTATAAGCAGTTCTATAAGACTATAAAGCGTCATTCAAATTTTTAGCCCAATTTAATTTCTCTATTTGAAAGTTCTACCTACCCACTGGTTTGGGGGTGATAAGATGAAGCAATTCTATGGTTAACATCATACTTAGAAAGATTCTTCCTAAAACCACCATGAATAAAATGAGAACCTCCATCAGTCATGAGATATCTAGGCACCCAAAACCTAGGAAAAATAACATCTTTAAGAATTTTTTAAGAGGTCTTACCATCAGCACTATTTGTAGGTATGGCTTCCACCCTCTTTGTAACATAATTAACAACGACAAGAATATGAGTATACCCTTTTGAAGGAGGAAAAGGACCCATAAAGTCAAATCCCCAACAATCAAAAGGTTCAATAATAAGAGAATAATTCATAGGCATTTCATTACGTCTAGAAATGTTACCAACTCTTTGACATTCATCACATGATCAAATAAACTTCCTTTCGTCCTTGAAGAGAGTAGGCCAATAAAAACCAGATTGTAAAACCTTTTGTGCGGTCCTATCCCCAGCATGATGTCCTCCATAAGCACTTCCATGACATTTTCTCAATATCTCTCGTTGTTCATATTCTGGGACACATCTCCACATAATACCATCTACTCCTTCTTTATATAAGTGTGGGTCATCCCAAAAGTAATGCCTCAGATCATAAAATAATTTCCTTATTTGCTGGGCTATAAATGTTGGATGCAAATACTTGGAAACAATAAAGTTAGCATAATCAGCATACCAAGGACTCTCCCGTGGTCTTACCTTTATTGCAGCCAACTGTTCATTTGGAAAACTATCATTAACAGGCATAGGATCAAAAGAAATGTTTTCCAAACGAGATAAATTATCAGCAACAGGACTTTCAGCACCTTTCCTATCTACAATATGCAGATGAAACTATTGTAGAAGCAACACCCATCTAATAACCCTAGGCTTAGCGTCTTAAGGTACTTAATAGCAGCATGATCAGTATGAATGGTAACTTTTGAATCAACAATATAAGGTCTAAACTTATCACAAGAAAATATTACAGCTCAGAACTCCTTTTCAGTAGTAGCATAATTCTTTTGAGCAGCATCAAGAGTCTTACTAGCATAATGAATAACATTCAATTTTTTATCTATTCGTTGCCCAAGAACAACACCCAAAGCAAAATCACTAGCATAACACATAATTTCAAAGGGTAAATTCCAATCAGGTGGTTGGACAATAGGAGCAGTAGTTAAAGCTTTCTTCAAAGTTTCAAAAGCCTCCTTACAATCATCAGCAAAAACAAAACGGTACATCTTTTTGAAGAAGATTAGTAAGGGGCTTTGAAATTTTGGAGAAATCTTTAATAAACCTTCTATAGAAACCAGCATGACCAAGGATACTACGAATACCTTTTACATCCCTAGGGTAAGGAATTTTCTCAATTTCTTCAACTTTGGCTCTGTCTACTTCAATACCTCTTTCAGAAATTAGCCATGAAGTGGATTTCTCCCAATTAAGAACAAGATTAGTTTATTCACATCTCTGCAAAACTTTATCAAGGTTCTGAAAACAATTATCAAAATAAGTTCCATAGACGGAGAAATCGTTCATGAAAACTACCACAATTTCTTCACAAAAACCATGAAAGATAACAGACATACATCTCTGAAAGGTAGCATTACATAAACCAAAAGGCATACGCCTATAAGCATAAGTTCCATAGGGACATGTGAAAGTGGTTTTCTCTTGGTCTTGTGCTCTCACAGCAATTTAAGAGAACCCAGAATAACCATCAAGAAAACAAAAGTCAGTCTTCTTAGACAACCTTTCTAGCATTTGATCAATAAAAGGCAGAGGATAATGATCTTTATTAGTGACTTTATTCACCTTTCTAAAATCAATGCACATCCTATAACCAACCACTACTCTTTGAGGTATAAGCTCATTATTTTCATTAGGCACAACAGTTATTCCTCCTTTGTCGGGGACACAATGAACATGAGTAACCCATCTACTATTAGCAATAGGAAAATAATACCAGCATCAAGAAGTTTTAATACCTCACTTCTTACCACTTCCTTCATCTTAGGGTTTAGTCGGCGTTGGTGTTCAACAACTGGTTTTGCATCAGCCTCTATGTTAATAGCATGCTGACATATAGTACGAGAAATCCCTTTTAAATAATTAAGAGTATACCCCATAGATCCTCGGTGTTTCTTCAATACTTCCAATAATCTTTCCTCTTCCTTCCCTGAAAGTTTATAACTAATAATAATAGGATACATTTTCTTATCGTCTAGATAAGCATATTTAAGATCATCAGGTAGAGGTTTTAAATCGAAAATAGGATCCCCTTTAGGTGGTAGTGTAGTACCCAAATCTTCCACAGGTAGGTTATGCTTAAGTATCTCAGGTTGACAAAGGAAAATCTCATCAATCTCATGTCTTTCCTTCATCAAGACCTCACTTTCATGATGTTCCATATACTACTGCAAGGCATTGTTAGGAGCAAGAGGAATAGCAGCAAGTTGTTCAACCCTGAAATCCTCATTAGGCAATTCATTTTCATAAGGAGTTTTGGAAAATTTGGAAAAGTTAAACTCATAAGATTCTCCATCAAACTTGGTTAAAACTTTCACCTTCTTACAATCTATAATATCCCCACAAGTATTCAAGAAAGGTCTACCAAAAATGATAGGACAAATTTTACTAGCTTCAAAACCAAGCACTACAAAATCAGCACGATATTTAATCTTACCCCAAAGAACCTCTACATCTCTTACAATGCCAATTGGACACACTGTGTCTCTATTAGCAAGGTGAATAACCACATCAATGTCCTCAAGTTCACAAGGACCAATTTCATGCATAGTTTCTCTGTAAAGCTCATAAGGAATAGCACTAGAACTAGCACCAATATCACATAAACAATAATAGAAATGATCACCAATTCTAACAGAAAGCACATGGACACTAGTTTTCCTAGCTTTAATAGGATGAAAGACAATATTAGAGGCGTCTTCACAGAAGACAATGTGTTCATCTTCTATATTTTTGGTGACAAGATCTTTCACAATGGCTACTAAAGGTTCAATGTTTATTTTCTCATCAGGTTCCAAAGTTTTCTTTGTACTTTTGCTAACCACATTATCTATAATAGAATGTTCCTTTACCTTAGCAGGAAAAGGGATTTTCTCAATATAAGGTTCAGGCAAAATAGGATCAACAATACAAACTTCAGTGCTTCTAACAGGAACATGATTAACAATATCTTTATAAGGTGCATGGTACTTGTTCCACTCCTTTTTGGGGATTTCAATATAAGAGGCAAAGGCCTTAAAGGGATTTGCAAGAACTTGAGAATCAAGACCATATTCAGTACTAATATCATGAAAGTCATCAGTTCCCATAAAAGATTTAATGCATTCATAATCATAATTTATACCTGACTTTCTTCCTTTGTCATTCTCCCATGCTTTAGTGTTTTCATGAATACGGTATAGAAGATCCCATTTAGCTTCTTATTTCATACGTGTGAATGATCTAGCGCAAGAACCATCTAATAAATCTTTATCATGAAGAGAAAGCCTTGAATAAAAGTTACTGATAATAATATTGTTAGGGAGTTCTTGAATGGGACATTTAAGCATTAGTAACTTCAATATCCCCCAAGCTTGGGTTGTACTCTCTCCATCACGAGGCCAAAAGTTATATATTTGATTCCTATCCTTATGAATCTCACTAGGAGTATAGAATTTAGAATAAAAGAGAGGTACTATTTCCTCCCATTCTATAGATTGCCCATTCATCAGCAGCTTATACCATTCTTTAGCTCTTCCTTTCAATGATATAGAGAGTAACCTCTTCTTAACCTGTTCCGTTGTGATACCTGCACACTTAAACAACCCGCATAATTCATGGATAAAAAGAAAGTGATCACCCGGATGGATAGTTCCATCCCCAAAATAATAATTATCCATAACATGATCGACAAGTCTTGTAGGTATCTTAAAAGGATCTATCTCAACAGGTTGTTCATCTACTACCGTAACAGTGGTAGTAGTTTTCCCAAATAGGAAACCAAGTGGGTTATCCATATTGGAAACAAAATAACAAACAGAAATAAAATGCAATACTCATAGTAGAAGTTTCCTTTACCAGTTCCACTCTTCAATAGCGTTTCACTCCCCGGCAATGGCCCCATAAAATAGTCTTGATGACCCACAAGTATAGGGGGTGTATCGTAGTACTTTCGATAAATAGGAGTATCGATCCCAATGAGGAGCAGAAGGTGTTGACTAGTGGTTTGGAGCAGGAAATCTCTGTAAATACTTCGCAAACGGATTTTTAGTGGTTTTTGATAAAGCAAGGAAATAAAGTGCAAGGAAATAAAGTGTAAGGAAATAAAGACAGCAAATAATTGCAACAAGTGGCCCAGTCCTTCCTTAGAAAAGGACAAGCTAGTGGTAATACTTATGAGGACCAAACGTTCTCGAGGACACATGGAAATACTGTCAAGTGCTTTCGTTTCATATAGTTGATTAATCTTCTTTGGTTTAATAAGTGTTGTGTGGGTGAACCTGTGCTAATGTACCGACCTTACTTGGACTAATACAAACTTGTGATTAAACACCTTGCAAGCATCCGCAATTACAAGAAAGTAATTAAGATAAAAAACTAACCACAGCCTTAAACTCTAAGATCCTACACTCCCTTGTGCAAAGGTTTTCAAACGGGGGTTCAGGTTTCTGTCACTCTGGCAACCCCATAATTAGTAGCCAAATACACAATTCATTCCCCTAGGCCCATAAATGGTGAAGTATCATGTAGTTTATGTTCACATGACACCACTAGAAGAATAGCACCACAACTTAAATATTAAACCATTGAATAATACCTCAACACAATTCCACTACTAACAACATGACTTCTCCCATGTCCTCAAGAACTAAGCAAACTACTCACGAGACATCATATGGATCAAGATTAGAGATGATATAATGATGGATAACAATTTGAACATAAACAATAATTCAATGGTTCCACTCACAAGCATCAACTACAATAGTAATCAATACCGGGAAAGTTTCCCCTAAGAACTATGCAAGATTCAACACAATTGTTAGAGCAGGATGGAGTGGTGATGATGGTGCTGGTGGAAATGATGGCGTGGATGATGATGATGATCCCGATGAAGTCTAGCTTGATGACGGTGTTGATGGCGACGATCTCCCCTCTCCTGGAAGGAATTTCCCCAGCAGAAATCTGTCTGCCAGAGAGCTCTTTCTCTCTCTGTAGTTTCCTCCCTGCAGAGGCGGCGGAATCTTTATGTGGTTGCTCTCCGAACTTTAGGGTTTCGGGAGGAAAATATAGGTGAAGCGTCGGAGCCAGAGGTGGGCCAGGGTGGCTCACACCCCCTGTAGGCGCGACCCAGGGTGGCCCGCGCCTGGGCCGGTGTGGGCCCCCTGTGGCCCAACTACGCCTCCCCTCCTGGCTTCCTTCGTTTTCTGGAAAAATATAATTTTCCATATATTTTCTGGAATTTTTTTGATCTTCGCGAAATTGCATCAAAACACTGCTTTTTCCATCAGAATCCTGACTCCAGCAGTTCATCCTCCAAGAATTATCCAACATGCAAAAACAAATGAAATAACATAAGAATCACCTCTTAATATGGAATATATCTATGAATAGAAACAATTTATGATATAGAATAGTGATGCAAATTGGACGTATCAAATACCAGAATACCGATATCAAAAATTGTAATAATCCGATGTTTCCTTCTTCTCGGCGTCACACAATCGCAACTATCACCGCTATCGAGCAAACATGCAAGAAACCAACACCACAATCAATACAATGCATACAAGCACCAATACATACAGCAAGCAACATATATTCACATGGTATAAAACAGTATGGTGTTGGATGTTTGCTTTGATGAGATTGGTAGAAGATTTGGAGGCATTGGAAGATGATCCTTTCGGATTTATAGTCTAGGAACTACCTAAAAAGAGATTTTTGAATAAGGACATGTTCTGTATGATACCGTTGTATAAAAATGATACCATTAGATAGTTATTGATAAAATGAAACCAACAAAAGTTGTTTCACTATTTTATCAATCACCATTGATTTATAAACCATTTTCTAGTGAACAAACTCTAGTTTTAGGACATAATTCACCAGAAAAGTTTTGGAGCTCCAAAAATTATTTCCTTGGATAATTAAGTAGTGTTTGATGGGCTGATTCACTGGAAGTTGGAATCACTTCACAATTATTATAATAATGCCCTCAAGAAATTCCCAAAGGCAGTACTAGATGATATTTGTCTTTTTCATTAGATTTAATCTACGTGATCTTTTGATGTGATTCCAAATAAACGTGGTACGTATTTATAATAGCTTCTATAGAAATTGGATTCAACCCATATGGTTTTGTGGAGCCACTGTAGTTATTTTATTGGTGAAGTAACTATACATAGAAAAGAGTATTTCACCAAAATTTACTAGATGCTTAATAAATTTTGGGATCCTAGGCTTTGATATATATTCATATTCATGTGTACTGGTAGTTTGAATTAGGTCAATACCCTATTTGGTTTGACCTCAAGAATTCCTAAGGCAGAATTGACCTGTTTTTGTTATTTTTACTAAGGGCCAACTAGGAAGCAAATTAGTAAGGGGCCAAGGTGACATGCAACGTATCATAGATACCTAATAGCAAAAAGTGGGTTTACGCCGTTTGGATTGACCAAACTATCCGAGAGAATTTATTTATGTAAAGGAAACAATTTGGTGCTTGATTTACTATAATTAATATAGACATTATTTGGGTCCACTTCTTGTACTTCATGTTGAATAAAAAATGTAGTGGTCTGTTAAAATTTTGATCTAGGAATTTGGTGTTGTTTTACATTTTCAAATGGATTTATACCTATCACTTATTCTATTTGTCCTTGGAAAAAATTAAACCAAAGTGGAGGCGCGGGCCAGATCCAATAGGAGCAAGCCTTACTGGCGCTGGGCCGGCCGGAGGCGTAGCCTAACATGCGCGGGCGACACGTTATACACCGCGGCCATGGGTCCTACCCGTCAGTGGCTCCAGAGGCCGAAGGGGTACGGGGCGCTATCCCCCGTCCGATTAGAACGAAGCGGACGACATCGAGGCCGTGTTCCACCTCATGCCGACCCTTTGGGGCAGAAACCCTAGCTGCAGCAAGAAATCGTCAGGGTGGATCACCTAGGGGCTTAGAGATGCCGACGAGGATGCAGGGCAACGCGGCGATCAGAGGCGATCTCGGCGATGGTAGGAAGAGGCTGGCTTGGCGACCGGAGATGGCTTCTGTAGTAGAACCGACAGAGAAGCTCGGAAGTTCGTCGGAGCGGGCTTGGGGAAGCATGCCTATCCCCGTGGATGGTAGGAGGAGAGTTCCTGGGAATCTTCTTGGCCATAGAAGGCACATGCATGACGGTAGGTGCTCGGGTGCCTTGGTCTCGCCATGGGGAGGTGCAAACGGACAAGCTCTCGTGGCGGCATCTCCTGTAGTTCTACATGCAAAGAAGGGCACGGGGATGGTATATCAGAACATGAGGGTTGCAAGGATGTAGAGAAGGGGAGCAAAGATGGTCGAGAACCATGACCATATGCATGTATGCTTGCATGCACGAGAGAGGGTTTTCTTCCTGCTCATGGCAAGGGATAGCCAAAGGAGAAGTAGGGAGCTAGGTGAGGGTGTCTGGTGGCCAGAGAGTGATATGAGAGAGGGGAGAGGAGCTGGGGTGGTTCTGCCCTTTCAAACCGATGGACAAGGGTCCATGGTGTTCTAAATCCATGGACAGCTTGGAGGGAGGGAGGTGTCCATCTATTGGGAAGCAGCGGTGGTGGGGGGTGCTCTATGGTCAAAGGTGGGAAGAGGGGGTCAGAGGTACGTTGCAGCTTGCTGTGTCTTTTAAGAGAAAAAATATCTTAGCAAGATATGGGTTGATGAGTGCAGCAACACTTCATTGGGGGACCCCAAGCGAAAGGTATGATGCAGTACAGCAGGCAAGTTTCCCTCACTAAGAAACCGAGGTTATCAAACCAGTAGGAGGAAGGAACCTTCCAAAGGTGCTGCAAGCAACGTGGAGACCTGCACAACACAAACTCAAGACTTTGCCCCACTAACAGTGAGGTTGTCAATCTCACCGGTTGCTGTAACAAAGGATTAACTGTATGGTGTGGAAGGTGATGATGGTTTGCAGCAAGTAAACAGTAACAATGGAAGAAGTATCATGGTAAAGATTGGACCGGGGTACATAGTTCACTAGAGGTGCTCTCCTTAGATAAACAACATGGCATGAAGGATAAACAAATTAGATCAAGGCAATTGACAGGAACTGAGCAAGGCATAAGAATGAAAATACTTGACAAAAAGATCCTATGAGATTCGATTGGGCAATACAACAATATACATAGACCGCCATCCAACTGCATCTATAACTAGAAGTACACCTTTAGGTTATCATCCGAACCCCCTCTAGTATTAAGTTGCAAGCAACAGACAACTGCTTAAAGCAAAGTGTGTAAGGTAAACAGTCCACATGTTCCATGAACAAGAGACCGTTGTTTTCTCCCTAGTAGCAACAACACATCTACAACCTAAGAGATTATTGTCACTTCCCTTGGAAACTAGAGGCATGAACCCACTATCGAGCATAAATACCCCCTCTTGGAGTCACTAGCAACTACTTGGCCAAGATAGCTACTAACAACGGAGAGCATGCAAGATCACAAACAACACAGACATGATAGAATCATAAATATAAAACCATTAATCAAACCAACATAATAATCTCAATATCCATAGGATCCCCGCAAACACAACATGGATGATTACAAATAGATTAGATCTTGATCATGAACGGAGCTCACAAGATCTATACATGAAAGCACGAGGAGATACAACCATATAGCTACTACATGGACCCATATTCCCAGGTGGAACTACTCAAGATTCATACCGGAGGCTGGCATGATGAAGAAGAAGGCCTTCGAGATGATCTCCCCTCTGGCAGGGTGCCGGGAAGAACTTCAGACCCCCTCGATCTAGGGACGATGGTGGCGGCGGCTATAGACGGTTTCGTGGAGTTTTGATCGGGTACCTAGTGTTTCTGTATTGGGGGCTTCTTATAGGAGAAGGGGCGAGCCAGGGGGGCTACCAGGGCGGCTGCAGCCCCCAGGCGCGGGGTGGACCCACCCTCGCGGAAGGGGTGTGGCCCCCTGGTGAGCCTTCTCCATCTCGTCTTCTGGCTTCGTGTTGCCCACGGTAAAATATTGACTTTGGATTTTGTCCCGTCCAATTCCAAGAATATTGATTTTCTGCCTTTCTGGAACCAAAACAGAAGAAAACAGGCAACTGGCACTGTGGCAACTTGTTAATAGGTTAGTTCCAGAAAACATATAAAAACACCTCAAAGTGTGGACAAAGCAAAGCAAAGTAGATAGTAAACAAGCATGGAGCATCCAAAATTATAGATATGTTTTGGATGTATCAAGCATCCCCAAGCTTAACTCCTGCTCGTCCTTGAGTAGGTAAGTGATAAAAGAATAATTTTTGAGGTGACATGCACCATCAAAACCAAGATCAAACCATTTGCAAGCATTGAAAGCTGGAATCAAAGAACTCTAAACACGTGCATGAAAGATGGAGTTATAACAATAGGACAAAGTAACTATGCATGCAACATGAAAGGATACAAACAAAGATCATGAATAACATGCATTGAAAAACGTTTGTTTGTTTCACATACAGAAAACATGGCATAGTGGCAATCAGCTTGTCCCTCATAGAGTAGCAAATAGATGCATAGGACACCTTCAAAGTTCGTAAGAGTGACTAGATAAAAATAGCACAAGAACAAGTAATATCAGAATATGCATCAATCAAGAAGTTTTGGGACACTGCACATAAAACTAAGAATGGCAACTATGCTCTCTTAATGGTGCCTAAAGGTATAAGGTGGAGACTCAATATAATAGTGGAAGAAAGGCCCTTCATACATGGAAGCAGGGATTTCAAGTTTCGAAAAGAGCTTCCAAAAATTATGGTACTTGTTAGATTTCAGCCCTCATTGTCCCTATCATAAGCATCTTGAAGTGATTACGGTTAAAGTGAATAAACTATGGAGTATATGCTTGACAAAGTATAAGTTGGCAATCTCAAGTCCCTTGAATACGAGGGCCACACATCATGATACTCAACTTCAGTCACCTGTAAGTTCTTGTCATAGTAAGTACATGTGTATCATAGAGAACCGCCAATGGGGTACCCCTTGCACATGGTACAGGAGCTATCCCATAACCAAAATGACAAGGAAAGCAGACAGTGAGCATCTCAGCAATCTTTTTATTTACTATGTGCATAGCTTTTTATTGAGGATGCTTCACATATTGCTCATTATGGTGACTCTGCAAGTTTCCACCATGATTAGGCATGGCTTAGGCTAGCGGCCCAGGCGTTTCTCTAACACAAAATACATAACTCCATGGACTTACAAGCTCCCTCTTTACTTCACACAGGTGACATCCATAGACAAAAGAGCATGATATCAACGGTGTACAAAGTACAAGTGCAATGTTGGAAACGTTCCCCATGACAGCATGATTCTACTAATTCCAATGTATAAGTTCAAGCATATAAAATATAGATGACATAATGGTTCAAGTTTATTAGGGTCAAAGAATATAAAGTGTGCCATCAAGTTTGTGAGGGCTTTAATCACTAAGTTTTCACATAACAAAATACTTTTCAATTGGAAGATAGCTGAAAAAAAGAATATACTTGGAATGATGTAACACACCATGCATAGGAGTTTATAGTGGACACTTTGGAATAACTTGGTTTCTTGGGAGTTGGAAGCATGAGTAGAACTTACTCATACAAGTGGAGGCTAGCAAAAGACTAGGAGCAACCAACTAAGAGAGCAATAATGGCCATAATCATGCAGAGCGACAAAACATTACTAATCAAAGCATAGAGTGGTACTACAAGTCAAGGACTAAATGATCATAGAGGCTATGGTGACTTGTTCATAGTCATAACATGGTGTGAGCATGTGCCAAGTCAACCCAAACAAAGCATCAAAGGAGAATACCACAATACTATGCTTTTGTATGCTAAAACAACGCATAATTCCTTCAAGGCACACTAAGAAATCCCAATTGTTGGGAACAAGACATGCTACAACAATAATCACTAATCATAAGGTTAAAGCAACACCTAGCATGTCATGCTAAAGTCTAAGTCATAGTCAATGCAACCTCCCCTTGCACTTCGAAGCAAGAACTTTCTACTCCTTTCCAACACCGATCAACTTATTTGAAACAACACAACGAGAACGGGGGTCGAAACTACTTTATTATAGCAAACTAAACAACTAAGCAAAGAAAACGAAAACTAAGACTCTCCAAGAACAACACAATAGTGCATGAAACAATAAAAGCAGAAGTGTCTAGATAGAACTGAGCTTTTTATTGATGAAGAAAGGGATCCCTTAGGCATCCCCAAGCTTTGGCAGCTTGTACCTCTTAGATATTTCTTGGGGTGAAACCGAAATTGGCATCCCCAAGCTTGAGTTTTTGTCCTTTCTTCATCTCATTACATCATTCTCTCTCTATACCTGAATTTTTTCCTTCATACAAAACATCACACAATCTTCATTAGCAACATTAGTGTATTCAAAAGATAATAGACCTTTAGTATTAGATTTGGAACAGAAAAACTTTTCACTAAAAACACAATATACTGTAGAAACTCCTTCAAAAATCTCAATTCCCCAAAATATAACTCAAAAAGGAATCTATAAGAAGCAAACGCAAATAATGGCAGAAATCTGTCAAAACAGACCAGAAGGTAGAAACATATTTTTTAGAAAATCTTCTGTTGCTCAAATCAACAAGTGTTGAACTAACGAAAGTTAGCTAATATATTGGGGGATTTATTCGTAAATTTTCATCTCAATCCGACTTATATATATTCCTCACGAACTTTTATGGTGGAGGACAGAAATCTGTTTCGGGACAGCAACTCCCCAAATCTTACTTCCCTCTGATTAGAGGTCATTCTTGGCACAAAAAACAAACAAAAATGATAAGGAGAGGTCATTACTAAAGTAATAATTTCCAAGACTTAATAAAACTCTTAGGTTATCTCCCAACAAGTACTTTTCTTTAACACCTTTAAGTTAGGCACAAGAAGCGAGAAATCAAGTATTTTCAAATGAAGAAGCATTAACATCAAACCTTGATTTCAAAGGAGGAGCAAAAAGAAACTTCTCTCTCCTCATAGGGAAGTTTTCAATACCTTTATTGAATGGAAATTGATATTTAATGGTGCCTTCTTTCATATCAATGATGGCACCAACAATTCTATGAAAAGGTCTTCCCAAAGTAATAGGACAAGAGGCATTGTATTCAGCATCCAAAACATAGAAATCAACAGGGACATAATCATTGTTAACCATAATGAGAACATCATTGATACTCCCCAAGAGTTTCTTTTTAGCATTATCATTAAGTGGGACATCCAAATAACAATCTTCCAATGGTGGCAAATCAAGAATTTCATAAATCTTCCTAGGCATAATAGAGACACTAGAACCAATATCACATGAAGCGTTGAGATCAAAGTCATTCACTTGCACATTAATAATGGGTTCCCAACTACCATATACTTTCATACGAATATAAGCTTTGCGTTTTAACTTCTCTTCCTTAATCTTAACAAGAGCATCTGTAATGTGTTTGGTGAAAGCAACATGCATATCACTAGCATCAGGACTTCTAGCAAGCTTTTGGAAGAACATAATCACTTCAGAAATATTGCAACCATCTATATCAAAATCAAACTTAGAATCACTAGTAGTATACTCAATAGGCTTAGGCATTGTAGGAGGAGGAATAGGAACTTCTTGTGGTTTAGTGGTATCCATTCTAGTGATGGTGCACACACTATTGTTTTTATCAATTTCATTTTCCCTTTCCCACTTAGCATGATGTTGATCTAACATTCTAACATTTTCATCAATAGTAACTTGTATGGCATGAGTGGCAAAAATTACTTTCCATGGTTTTAGGTTTAGCAGCCATTTTATTAATCAAGGAGGACTGTGCTTTAGACAAAGAGGAAATATTTTTCTCAACATTTAAAAGCTTTTCCTCCACAGTCTTGTTGAAAATGGTTTGTTTACTAATGAAGTCTTTGAGAATGACTTCAAGTTCAGTGGGGGCACTTCTAGCATTGTTGTAGGAGTTTCCATAGGAATTACCATTATTAGGAGGATCAGGCCTATAATTGTTGTTGATACCAAAATTATTCCTATAGGCATTGTTGTTGAAATTGTTGTTTCTAATGAAGTTCACATCAACTTGCTCTTCTTGAGCAACCAAAGAGGATAAGGGAACATTGTTTGGATCTAAAGGACTTTCCATTAACAAGCATAGCCATAATAACATCAATCTTATCACTCAAAGAAGAGGTTTCTTCAACAAAATTTACCTCTAGCATATTATCCAGTGTGCCATTCAGAGTAATTAACCATCATATTATCAAGGAGTTTTGTTGCAGCACCCAAATTGATACCCATAAAGGTACCTCTAGCAGCTGAATCCAACAGTTTTCTTGAAGAGAAGTTCAAACTTGCATAAAAATTCTGGATAATCATCCAAGCAGTGAGTCCATTAGTGGGACAATTCTTAACCAAAGATTGCATTCTTTCCCAAGATTGAGAAACATGTTCATTATCAACTTGTTTAAATTTCATAATGTCACTTCTCATAGATATAATCTTAGTAGGAGGATAGTACTTTCCAATAAAAGCATCTTTACACTTAGTCCAGGAATCAATACTATTTCTAGGCAAGGATAGCAACCATTCTTTAGCTTTTCCTCTCAAGGATAAAGGATACCGCTTGAGCTTAATAATTGAAGCGATCCAACCCGTTAAGAATTGGATCCTGTGTTTACAGTGCTAGTCCCTTGGATTGATTAGCTAGCACACACAGTTTGGATGAATAAAAGAGTATCAATGTGTCACATTATTACAACGATTGATCCAAGAAAATAAATATTACAATTTGCTTAGATCACAGCTAGCTCAAATATCATAGTTCAACAAATAAACAATAGATAAAGGCTCCATCACGCCACAGGCAACTCGCTGAGTGGAGATTCGCAACCTAAACGATAACCTTACTTGTCATTGAAATTACCTGCAACATGAAAAGTTGCAGCCACGAATGGTCAATACATTTGAATTGTATTGGCAATATGTCACTGTTATCTGGATACAATTGGCAACCTGTCATATACATGCACACTTTGGCTAGTGGAGTTTAGGCTATTTGCATAAAGCATCATTTTCTCCTACATTTTAAATAAAGTTTTAGTTCTTCAAAATAACTAAGAACAACTCGAGTCACTCAAGAGCTCCTAAATCTATGGACACATTGAGTCACTCAAGTGCTCCTATAACCCATTAAGTTCACCCATCAAGTTTTATTAGAGAATTGGAATGAATGAGACTTTTCAACTGCGTCAAGAGAAGTTACTCGTAATTGTCCATTACCGGGGACACGACTAAGCACTTAGTTCATAAACCATCTGCAGAGGCTAGTACACTTTACCCACAAGACCCGATCAACCCCTTTTGAGAGAAGACCAGGAGAAGACCTTTGGGAAAACAGAATCATGAGCCTAACTCCGGACCGTACCATCCTAACAACACCTACATCTGCTAGTCACGGTAGGACATGATCCCATAACTTATTCAGTCAAGTCAGATCCCATATGACATGTGGTTGTACATGGAAGTTACTAATCAAGACCGCTTATTATCTCTTTGAAGCCTGGGTGGCAATCCCCACCAAAATCCTCACTCGATGACCCAATCAATTCCATTCCACCCAGGTGATTCGTTGATTAAGTGGTTTTCATTTAAGCGAAACATAATCCTTGTCATACACATATGTACCATGAAAACCACCCACGCAACTAATAGCATGGCTAAGATACAATACGATGGCTATCAAGGAATCAACTGGGTCTATGACAATTCTATTGGGTACTCACACCATAGCATAGCATATATAATATAAAACATTTCCTTCAATGCAAACTATTGAAAACTAAATGCATAAGAAAACAATAGGAGATTCATGATAGTGACACTTGCCTTAGTTGTAGTAATCGTTCTCACAGTCGTCGCAATCACAATTATCGCACTCCGGGCAATCTATCGCGCAAAAAATATAATTGCAATCAATCATACAGTAGCACAACACAACAAAACAGTATGTATGCATTTTAGAAAATAAAACATGATCAAAAGCATTTCATAGGCATTTTCTATTAATCAAATAGGCTTAAAACAGGCATTAATGAATTCTGAATACTTTCAGTATAGAACAGTTTCATAAAATTATGAGAACCATGCTACTGGATAGGTAATGTCAATAGCTTTCATTTCACACTGGTTTCACCTTAAAATGATTTGTTGATTAAAAGTTATAGGCAAAATACCAATTTAAGTAATTTAATCATAGATAATTATTTTGTACTATACCAAAATCAACCAATGATACAGTGATGTGGCTTACAATTTTCTGAATCCATAGACACCAAATTTGCCATTTTTGGAGTTGTGGATATTTTCCTATGAATTATTTACCATTAATGAGATTTAAATAATACAGAAAATATACATTGGTCAAATTACGAATTTTATTGCATGATAAAATTGTACACATTATTCTGAATCCAGGGATATATAATTTGTATTTTTCTGACCAATATTCAATTTTCTATGAATTTTACAAGTTCTGCAAATATTCTGGCTATTTTAAAACTGGATTACCATCGATGGCCCGAGGAGTGACACGCGCGCCTTGTGAATGGATCTGTGATTGACGGCGCTGACTCAGCAGCGCGTCTTGTGTGAAGTGCCAAGTGGTGTGCTGGTACTGGTGGATACCGGTTCGCGTGTCCTTTTAATCGCGGCCGTCGATCGGAGATAGGACGGCTCTGGAGAGATTGGTGCTCTACCTTGCGGGTGACGGCGGCGACTGGCGGCGGTTGCTCCTGGCGGTGATGGTGGCGGCGGTCCTGGCGGGTCCTGGCGATGGTGAATAGGTCCACGTGAAGCAGGTTGCGTCGGCGTCCCCGTCTATGACCTTTGCTTGTCCCCTCTCCTCCTGGTTCAACGACGAGTAGCGGCGGACGGCTTCTGTCCTTGCGGCTCCGGCGAGTACTCCGGCGAGAGATTGTGGCCTCTCCTGTGTTCCTATGATGGGGAAAAAGAGGTGAGACAATGCAGAGGAGCACAAGGAAGAGGATGGAGGGAAGGAGAAGGCGCAGGGTGGCGAGGACCTCGAGATCGAAAACAATCTGTGAGCTCCGGTGGCGGCGATAATGGTGGAGAGGTGGGGAAGGCAGCTAGGGTTTGGGATACATCAAAAAAGGGATATATGCTAAGCAGGAAACTTTATAGGGCGATTCCGTGTGCTAGAGGGCACAAAGTCGAACAGAACCAGCGGATTCAGCGGGAGGGGGGTGGATCCAGAGCGTGGTCGACGCAGTTTCCGTCGTGAGGAGGGAGACGACGGGGTGGACCCCGCATGTCGGCCGCACATGGGAGGGAAGCGGGCTGAGGCGTGCTCCTTGGGCCGCTGGTGGGCTGCTGGGTAACGCTCTTGATCGCTGCTGCTGAGAGAGAAGGGGTGAGCTTAATTTGGTAGCGTGAAGCGTGAGAGAACTGAGCGCCAGTGAGGCGGCTTCAGTGGTGCCCGGGTTAAATTAACCTAGGTTTTTTTTTCCTTTTTCTGATATCTTTTATAACTTTTCAAATATAACTCCAAATGAGCTCAAACCAATTTGTAAATTTTTCTAAAATTTAACACATCATTTTAGGACTACTAGGGAACTTATTCCTGTCCATTTAAAATATTCAAAGAATAGGTTTTGTTTAGAAATCCTATAGATGCATAAGGGGTTTCAAATAGAGTTTTTCAGAAATGGTTTTGAATTTGAGATTTTTGCAATAAGCCATGATGCAATGCACATGAATCCTATGAACTTTCCCATTCTAAAATTCTAGGATGTTACAATAATATCTCCATCTACATCCTTATACTTTTGCATCTCACAAAGTTCAACAAAATTATTGAGATGGGCAGCAGGATCATCAGAACTAGCACCATAAAATTTCTCTTTCATCACAAGATTCAAGAAAGCAGGCTTAATTTCATAAAAGGTTGCATCAGGAGCAGGTGGAGCAATATGAGTGCTAAGGAAATCATTGTTGTTTGTGCTAGTGAAGTCATACAACTTGGTGTTCTCAGCAGAGTTCATTTTAGCAAAGGTGGAGCAAGCCAAAAACAGCAGCAGCAGCTGGAACATGAACTAATTTTTTTGTGTTTTTCATAAGAGAAAGCAAACCAAACTAAACTAATGTTTTTGGAGTTTTTAATAAAAATAGGGAAACAAAACCCAGCAAAAGAAACTAAGCAAACTAAAAACTAAGTAAAGAGAAAGGTTGAGGAGGATTCCCCTTGTGAAGACATCGTTAGCCTCCCCGGCAACAACGCCATAAAAAATCCTTGATGAGTGCAACAACACTTCGTTGGGAGACCCCAAACGGAAGGTATGATCTGATACAATGAAGCAAGTTTTCCTCACTAAGAAACCAAGTTTATCGAACCAGTAGAAGGAAGGAAATTTCCCAAAGGTGCTGCAAGCAACGTGGAGACCTGCACAACACAAACTCAAGACTTTCCCCAACTAACAGTGAGGTTGTCAATCTCACCGGTTGCTGTAACAAAGGATTAATTGTATGGTGTGGAAGGTGATGATGGTTTGCAGCAAGTAAACAGTAGCAGTGGAATATGTATCAATGGTAAAGATTGGACCAAGGTCCATAGTTCACTAGAGGTACTCTCCTTAGATAAACAACATGGCATGAAGGTTAAATAAATTACAGTAGGGCAATTTACATGAACTGAGCAAGGAAAAACAATGCAATACTAGACAAAAATATCCTATGATATTTGATTGGGAAATACAACAATATACATAGACCGACATCCAACTGCATCTATGTCTAGAAGTCCACATTCAGGTTATCATCCGAACCCCCTCCTATATTAAGTTGCAAGCATCAGACAACTGCTTTAAGCAAAGTGTGTAAGGTAAAAAATCCACTTGTTCCATGAACAAGAGACCGTTGTATTCTCCCTAGTGGCAACAACACATCTACAACCGAAGATATTTCTGTCACTTCCCTTGGAAACTAGAGGCATGAACCCACTATCGAGCATAAATACCCCCCTCTTGGAGTCACTAGCAACTACTTGGCCAAGATATCTACTAACAACAGAGAGCATGTAAGATCACAAACAACATAGACATGATAGAATCAAATAGGCAAAACCATTAATTAATTTGACATAGTAATCTCAATATCCATCGGATCCTCTCAAACACAACATGCATGATTACAAATAGATTAGATCTTGATCATGAACGGAGCTCACAAGATCTATACATGAAAGAACAAGGAGGATATACAACAATCTAGCTACTACATGGACCCGTAGTTCAAGGTGGAACTACTCACGCTTCATATCGAAGGCTGGCATGATGAAGAAGAAGGCCTCTGGGATCATATCCCCTCCGGCAAGGTGCCGGGAAGAATTTCACACCCCCCGATCTAGGGACGATGGTGGCGGCGTCTACAGACGGTTTTGTGGAGTTTTGATTGGGTGCCTAGGGTTTCTACATAAGGCTTCTTATAGGCGAAGGGGCGAGGCGAGGGGCCACCAGTGGCTGCTCCCCTAGTCATGAGGTGGGCCCTGCAGGGGCCAGGTGTGGCCCCTGGTGAAACCTTCTGCGTATCATCTTCTTGCTTCGTGTTGCCCATGGTAAAATATTGACTTTGGCTTTTGTCCCGTCCAATTCCGAGAATATTGATTTTCTGCCTTTATGGAACCAAAACAAAAGAAAATAGGCAACTGGCACTATGGCAACTTTTTAATAGGTTAGTTCCAGAAAACATATAAAACACCTCAAAGTGTGGACAAAGCAAAGCAAAGTAGATAGTAACCAAGCATGGAGCATCAAAAATTATAGATACGTTTCCAACGTATCATGGGTGTCTCTTTCCTTGTTTTGCTTCTAGGCACAAAAATACAAAGGGCTAGGGGTTTTCTATAGTGGAGCACGACCAGAGACAGTGGTGTTGCTAGAGTGGGGTATTAGACAAGCTTCGTAGATGGCTTGATTTGGTTTTAGCTCATATTTTGATTTGTTTGCCCAACTTGATCAAAATGGTGCTTGTGAAGGAAGTTGAAATTTTTATTTTTCAAGGTGAGGAAATGGTACTGGTAGATGGATATCACCAAGATATACCATAGGGATTTATTTGTGATTTTTTAGATGATTTTTGGTACTCTTAAAATCATTTATTCAAAAAGTGCAAAAGTAGATTCTAGAAGCTCATTTGATATTTTTTCATTATACATGGTTGGTTTTTATTGAGAGATGGTCCTAAATACCATATCACATATTGGAAAATTTCCTTGGAATTTATTTGGAAGGAAAAGTATTTTTAGGTTATTATTTCTTTTTTTGGCATTTAACAAAAAAGGCTAAAAAGAAATAATAAAGGATCTCAAAAATATATATTTTTGAGCTTGGAAGATAGGGTATGATATATAGACACCAAATGTGCCTTGATTTTGCAAAGTAGTTTGGAGAAAAACAAACTTTCCTATATAGGAGATATTTTGAGAATTTTCAAGAAAATGAATTTAAATAGTTTTAGGTTCCAAATAATTATGGAAATTATTTGGAAAATGATTATATACAAGGTGGATGATGTCAACTTGATGTATCCATCATTGGAAACCCTGGGTTTTGCAAAACAAGATGTATTTTAGAAAATAACAGGGAGTAGAGGATCTAGGGCATTGATATTTTTATACCACCTAGACAAGGTTGGATTAGGGAGATCAGAGCTCACCTTGGTACAAGGGATAGATGGACATATAGAGCAAGTTATATAGATCATAATGGAATCAAGGGTTGGTCTTGTTTGGATTTGAGGGGATTTAGACATGATGACAAACTTTGTTGAAAATAAGGCTGCCATAGTAGAGGAGTCATGAAGCCTCATAAACAGGTGGGTTTAGGAAGCACAAAGATCCAATGGAAACAAGTGAAGGGTGTATTAATAGACCATTTTTAGTAGATCATAACCATGTAGAGATTTGTTCAAAAGAGGATAGCATAGGGATGTGAGCTTCTGTCAAAGTAGGCAAGATGATAAGATTTGTAGAAAAGATTATTATATTGACTACAAAATGATAATGGATGAGTGGGTTCAAAGATAGTTTATCCAAGGGACAGAGTGGGACTTTTTAGTACTAATGATGTACTACAAGATTGGATTAGAGTATGTTCCAAAGATTGAATCTAGTTAAAGATTCCAGACTTAGCCAATTTTGGCAAGACTTATGGTTTTGGACTAGTATGGGATAGGGAAACATTTGGAGAGGATACAAGGGTCCATCCTATTCATTTAGTGGTTGGTATTGAGGTATAGATTGAATAGAGGGGATCCATGCTTGTATTTGGTGTTTGATGAGTTGGATGCTAATACAAAGGATTAGCTCAGGATTAATCTGGTTAAGTAGATTTGAGATTCACTTGAGTGTCTCAAGATAGATTTAGTTTGGGTATGCTTAGTTGAGATTGATGCTCTCAACTATTGTTTTGATCCTTAAGGATGAGCACATAGATTGGCTCATGCTACTTCCTAAGAAAACAAGGCAATCAACAGATCAAGGAAATTCATCAAACAATAGATCAAGGCAATTCATCAGATAGCAGATCAAGGAAATTCATCTTATCAACTTAGGCAACTATTACTAAGGTTACCATCAAGCCTATCTTGAGGTATGCATGGGTGTTTTCAAGAGGTTGTGATTTTGAATTAAGATAATGGCCTATTGGTATATCTAGCAAGATGGGATGAAAAGGTTTAGGGAAAACCTAGAGATAAGTGTAGTTGAACGTTTTGTCTTGAAAACATAAGGAGATAATATATAGGTCTCCATAGTTTTGTTAATAGAACTAGTAAAATATTTGGTTTTTGTAAAGTCATCTTGGCTCATGTTTTAATTGTAAGAACATTTGAGAATATGGAGGATGAGCCAAGACATATCTTTTGAAAAATAGTTTTTATCAACTGAGGTTGAGGTGAGAAGTATATTATCTATTAAATAATCAGATGTATGAGCACAAGCAAACAAGTAAGAAAATATTTCAACATGTAACAAGAAAAGTTTTTGTTTCCCTTGATTTTTGCCTTATTGAAAACATATCAGAGTTGCTAAAATTGGGATGTTAGAGACCTTTCCCCCTTAAAATAATCTCGTCCCGAGATTTAGGAGGGGTAGGGTTGGCAAATAACATTGCGTTGATTGTATTAAAACTGGATCATGAGATCTTTTATTTGTAAGACCTTTAATATGGTTTGTAATGGATGATGAACTATGGTACCAATCTGTTATGTCTCGGAAAATGGTAATCCTGGGATTGCGATGTTGGCATAACAGGCATCTGGGATTAAAAATACGGGTGTTGACAAGTTGGTCTCAGAGCCATCCTGACCAGAGGAGACCCTAGTTAGAATGGATGCTTGAATCAAAAAATTAGTTCCAAAACAAAAGAAGTGAGTATTTATGAAAATGCAAAAATCTTATGACTTAGATTCTTTCAAGAAAATTCATGTTCCCCAAAAATCTTGCATTCCTACATAAAATATGACACATTTGATCACCTCGCTAACTTACTCATCCTACATTCTTATAGATGGAAGTCAAGTATAGCAAGTTCTACCAGTTAGGCAGCGGAGGATAGCTTATCTTGGCGTGATTTAGAGCAACTCTTTAACATCCCAATTTCAGTAACCCTCGTTAAAAGTCCAAAAATGCAAAAATCAGGGGGAACAAAAACTTTTTCTTGTTGCATGTGCAATGTTTGTTTACTTGCTTGCTTGTGTTCTTCCAACTATTTGTGTATTAGATGCTATACTTCTTATCTCAACACTAGTTGACTATAACTATTTTACAAAAGAGATGTCTTGTCTCATCTTTAATTTTCTCAAATGTTCTGGCATTTCAAAACCTGAGCCAAGATGACTTTGACAAAACAAAAAAATACTAGTTCTATTAACAAAACTATTGGGAAGTAAGTTATAATCTCCTTATGTTTTCAAAGACAGAACTCTCAACTACTCTTACCCCTAGGTTTCCAAAACCTCTATTCAAAACCTCTTCATTCCAATCTTGGTAGAAATGCCAAGAGGTACTTATCTTACCTCCAAACATAACCAATTCAAAATCCCCCTCCTTACCTAAAGCTAGGCTTGATGGTAACCCTAGTAGTAGTTGGATAAGTTTGATAGGATGAATTGCCCTGATCTGATGTCTGATGAATTTCCTTGATCTGCTGATTGCATGTTTGCTTAGGAACTAGAGTGAGCTAATCTAGTAGATCATCCCTTACGAACCAATCTATACTTGTGATCATCAATCTCATATCAAGCATTCAAGTCTGGATCTATCCTAAGCCACTAAGGTGATCATCTCCCCTCCTACTCAGATCAATCCAAGGATAATCCCTTCTAATAGTTCCAACTCAGTGAAGACCCAATCTAAGATTGGATCCCATCTACATAGTTAACACTTAAACATCATCTCCTTGATCATGATTTTGGAACTTAGCATCCTCTCAAAATCATCTCAACTTGCACTCTAGTCTAAAAGCCTAAATCTTCCAAAATGGCTAAGTCTGGATTTGTTATCTAGATTCAATCTTTGGAGCTCTCCCTTTTCCAACCTTGCCCTTGGGTAAACCATTCTTAAGCCAACTCATCCATGATGGTGTTGTTGACATCATGGTAATCTTTTCTGCAAAACTAGTCAACATGCCTACTTTGGCAGAGGCTCACATCTACATGCCCCCTCCCCTTAACCAAATATTTACATGGTTATGATCTAATAACCATGGCCTATCAACCCCACTTCCCTTGTTCCCATTGAAGCCTTGTGCTTCTTGAACCCACATGATTTAGAAGGCTACCTGATGTATCTGCTATGGCAGCCTTATTTTCAACAAAGTTTGCCATCTCTTCTAGACCACCTAAAATCCAACCAGGCCCAACTCTTGCTCCCATGATCATATATATGACTTGCACTATCCATCCATATAAACCTTGTGCCAAGGTGAGCTCTGAGCTCCCTAATCAAACCCTGTTTAGGTGGCATTAGAATAACCAAACCCTAGATCCTCCCATATCTAGTTTCCATCCCTTTCACCACCTTCCTTCAAAACTCAAGGTTGATTTTGATGCATATATCAAGTGTACATCATATACCTTGGGTATAAGCATCCCCAAATAATTCCCACAATTATTTGGATTATTAAACTATTTTAATGCCTTCACTTACTAAATTCTCAAAATCCGTGTCTCTAAAGGCAAGTTTGTTTTTCCCCAAACCACCTTGCCAACTCAAGGCACATTTTATGCCTACTATCATATCCAAAATTTCCCACTCAAAAATAAATATTTTTGAGATTCGTTATTATTTCTTTTTGCCCTTTTTCTTAAATGGCAAAAACAAGAAATAATTCCCTAAAAATACTTTTCACCTTAATAAATTCCAATAAAATTCCCCAATGTGTAATATGTTATTTATGACCATATCACATAAAAATACAAGCTTGTCCAATGTAAACGTATCACTTTAGCTTCTAGAAACCAATTCTGCACCTTTTGATTAAATAGAATTAAGTGGACCCTTACCCCATAGAAAAATCCCAAATAAATCCTGGAAGTGTACAAGGACCATAACCTCCTACTAGAACCATCTCCCCATCTTGCAAAGATCAAATTTTAAAACTTTCCTTCATGTTGTTTATAATGGCTAATCTCGCAATCTTCCTAAAACTTAAACCAAAGCACACCCAACACTCACCAAAGCTTGTCCAGTAATTCTCCTAGCAACATCACTCCCTTCTGGTCGAAAAACACTGTAGCTCCAGCCCCACCCCTTGTCCTTTGTTTATGGGAGAGACAAGGGTCATGTCCTTCATACAATTTTAAAACTTTGCAATCACTACACCCCACCCCTCCACCCCTTCTGCCCAACCATAGCACACTAGCAGGGCCCACTCCACCACCCACATTGCCCTATCCCTGGCCAGCACCTACCTCAAGCCTCCCCTCGTTGCTCATTTGCCCCCACTCACCTCCCAGAACACCTCCTCCTCTCTCCCCTGCTCTGTTCTGCTCGACGGTGAAGGAGAGAGACGCCTCGGCCATGGCAAAGAAAAGCGAGCCCCGAGCTCCACCCCTTCTCCCTCCCCCTCTACATGTCTCCTCCTGGTGCTCCCCTACCCCCCCCCCCCTCTGAACTTCCCCTGTTGTCTCCCTTGCTCAGGAACACCCTGTAGACGTCTACATCGAGCACCGACGTGTCTCGCACAGTCGCCTCGCAAGAGATCATCTCCGTCATCAGCACCACCCTTGCTGCCCCTCGTCGGACTCGTCGTTGCACGCCGCGTCCACTACGTCGCTTTCCCGTCGACGACGAGGCCCCCTATGGCTCCGCCGAGCCTCCCTAGCGCCGCGCTAGGGTTTCCACCCGCGGTAACAACCGCGAGGTAGGAGACGACGCATGGTCGTTGATCTTCTTGAATCGACGGCCAGTCGCTATAAGTACCTGCCGGCTGGCCGGGGCGATGGGCTGGAAACTAGATATGGGAGGATCTAGCGTTACGAACCACCCACGTCCGTTAAATCGGCCAGCCTAACCACAGGGCCTCTTCACCCCTTTATCTTTCCTTTAATTTTTTTCCTCTAGATCTGAATTGGATGCTGTTTACTTTAATTTTTTTGAAAATGCAAACTAACTCCAAATAACTAGATTCAAAATTCCTAAAGTCCATGTGTGTTTTCTGCAACATCCAAAACCAAAAGATAGACAAAAGGACAACCCAATTTTCTCTGGTAATTATCCTACTAACATCTGTCCTTTTAAGTAGGGTAATTTTTGTGAGAGTTTGGAAATCCCAAATGGAGTTAATCAATTGGTGCTGGAAGGTATTACCCATACCTTGCATGTCCACTGGTCCCACTTAAAAAGGATTCTGGTTTGCCCACAACAAATGTGTTTATGACTTTAGAAACTTATCTAGGTCAAACCAAATGTGTTTCTGACCTAATTCCAACTCCCAGTAAACTTCTGTACCAATAAGTACCAAATTCCAGGAGCCCAAGATTTATTGAACTATTATTGAATTATGGTGAATTAAACAATTTTGTGCATAGTTTATTCACTATTTAAATCACCAAATTATATCTATAACTCAAAAGAGTGATTCCAATTTCTTAAGAAAGGTATTATCATTACCTAACCAGAACCCTTGGAATCACATCAAAATATTCTGTAGGTTAAATCTGATGAAAAAGACAATCCGTGTACAATATTGCCTTCGGGAATTTCTCAAGGGCATTCTGGTAATTTTTTTGAGTTGAATCCAAGTCCTCTTGAGTCAGTCCATCAAATACTACCTAATCACCCAAGGAAATAATTTTTCAAACTCAAGTACTTACAAAAATGTTTTATGAGAAAACCTTGGTGAGGCTTGGCCTATCAAGTGGTTTGGAAAACGAGAAGAGTTTTGTTTTACAAAATGATGGAGGAAAAAAGTTTACGAAAACAGCCGGGCTGGCCAGATTTTAAGCTAGCGCAATTAACCCGTGCAACCACATTACTCTGGAATGGGACGTGGCTGGTCTGGAAGTTTATCTAATCCGGTATAAGTGTCTCAAACTACTACAGGGAAGAACAAATTTCCAAAGGCTGGGATTTCCCCTGTAAAGGCCCATGTGAAACATCGGTCTGGGGTTGGTAAATACCGTCTAAATGGTGGCCAGACGATACTATGAGCCCCTCATAGAAAGCGAACACCCTGCGGGGTGCAAAACGCGCTCCGGTTGGCTTGACTATATAGGGCATCCCGGTTTTGAGGGGATTAACCTCATAGGGTAGGCACTTGTATCGGAGAGGGCATTTGAAGGTCTTGACCGGTTATTCGACCCACGATCGGTGAGGATCAGGGATGGGTAATCGGATGGTGTGGGTACAGTGTACAATCTCTGTAGAGTGTAAATCTATTCGAATAGCCGAGTCCTCAGTCATGGACTGTTGTGCTGGCGGCTATACATCGGTGATGGTTTTGTTTTAAAAAGGACTTCGGAAAGCAATGGCTCGAAAATGTTTTGACCATGGGATGGTCGGGAAAATGGAGGAAGGAGTTTGGTCATGAGATGACCGGAAGGAGAAACAAATGGTGACCCAATCCTAGTGTTTTCTAAAAACTTTTCAAAAAGGTTTCCAAAATGTTTTACAAAAGATTTTCAACAAAGATATTGAGACATGCTATATCTACAAGAGAAACTGGTTTACAAAAGAACCTATCTTGGAACCATCTTACCACAACCATATTGCATATCCGTTATTATTGCTATCTTAAGGTGGTTTGCGAGTACATTAAAAGTACTCACTAGCATTGTCCCTAGCTATTTACTTGGCCAGATTGTAGATTTTAAGAAATGACGAAGGTGTGGACGTCTATGCGATCTAAGTAGTCTTCGGTCGGATGCACATTGGTTAAGGCATGACATGGGCTCTAACGAAGACTTCCGCTACTTGTGTTGTATTCGCCATAATGGCCACTCTGTAAGTTTTGTACTCATTACTTTATGGATGATGTAATGATACTAGTCGGTTATGCTCACGGATCACTGATCATGGGAACGTGAATTGTATGCATAATAGGTACTCTCAGACCATAAATCCGGGGTGCCGCAAACTCTAGGAACTTCTTGAGTGTCTGCACCCCGAGTTCTTCGGAGAACAACTCAATGATCAGCAAGGAGGAGAACTACAATGGTTGATCGTTGAAAATCTCAGAGGCAAGATGGAGGCACCCACCTAATAGCGGATCCAATTCATCTTGAGGGAGAACAACTGGCTGGACAGACTCGCCAGGGCTATGCAGGAAGTTCTTGCCCATCTATGTGGGCAAAGCATCAACCATATCAAGGGCACTTGCTTTGAGTACTACGCAATGCGTGATGCTACGGGACAACCATTGGAAGTACCAGGTCATCCGAAGTTGAAGCATCAAGTGGATCATCTCTTCTTCATGCTGTATGACAGGAAGAAGGAGTTATACAACGCCCGCACCTACGCCAACCACAACTATGCCATTGAAGTCAAGAAGAACCAGATCCTTGCCATCCTTGTGAAGGAGCACAAGTCACTTTGCCGTCTGCGTGACAAGAAGTATCGCATCATTGCTCGCGTTCATCACAAAGTGTTAGACTTGGAGGAGACCATCCATGAGCGGGACATGCATCTTGAGGAGAGGGAGAACGAAGGTGAAGATATTCGTGGAGATCCCTACTCCTACCTCAGCGATGATGATGACTACTTGGAGGACCTTTGTATCAACCCTAGTTTTATTAAATGGTAAATAAGATTTTATTAACCCTACCTTTGTATCAACCATTTGTATCAACCCTACCTCAGCGATGATGAGCATCATCATATTAAAATGCATGCATGAAATAAAAATGCTCTCAAAACCCTAACCCTACCTTCCCTCTCTATTTGAAAACCAATTCAAATGGCTTTTGAATTTTGAAAACCTAAAAATATTTGGAACCCAAATGGTTATAAAGGGACCCTTATTGTTTTCGTATGTTTATAAAACTTTCTGCATTTTGAAAATATTCAAAACAGATTTGGATTTGAAATTTACAAAAGAGAAAAGGCAAAACATAAATAGAAAAATAATTTACAAAGAAAAAACATCTGTCTAACCTATCTGGGTCGAGCCCATCTCTCCTCTCCCCTCTCCACATGCCCGGTGCACTTTCCCATGACCCACAGCCGTCAGTTAGCCAATCCGGCCCGTACCCCTTCGGCCCCTCTTTTCCGTCGTCGTCTTCCTCCCGCTCCTGAAGCAGCTCGCTGGCGCGCCCGCCGCCATCCGTCACCGGCGATGCACTAAGATTCATGTTGCCGCCCCTAGCGCCTATAAGGACCCCGCCTCGCCATCGATAAGCCCTAACCGTGCCCCTTCTCTTCTTCCTCTTTCTCTCCCTTGTTGCTCTCCATAGCCAAACCCTAGCCGGCCAGAGCTATTCTTCCTCGCTGACTCCGGCCACCCTGCACCACTCCAAGGCCACCGTTGGACGCGCCCAGATGCCCTCTTCATCCCTGTGAAGCCACGCAAGCTGGGGAGCCCCCTCCTCGCTGGAATCGAGCTCGTTTCCATCGTCGGCAACCGCAGTTGACGCGTCGATTCCCCGTCGTCAGGCCTTGCCTCGCCTCCCCGACCATCCTACCGCGTCCCTGGTGAGCTCAGGAGAACGCTCGTGCTCTCCATATTCTCCCTCGCTTCCTGTTCGCCCTCCCGCCATGCGCCACCGAGCGCCGCCGCAGAAGCTCGTCGGGAACGAAGCTCCGGTGACCATTTGGTCAGTGCGCCGCCACTTTATGGTAGCCCTCGCCATGCTCTTTGCAACGCCCCTAGCCGCGCATCCAGGCGCGCACGGGAGCGGCCGATCCGTGCTTGATCTGGAGAGGTCTCCATTGCTGACGTCGGCATGACATCAGCATGGTGCAATAAATCTCTATTTGTTTTGTTTTATTATTTTCAGTAAATATTTTCTGTAATTAGTAAATCCCTGATAGGTGGGTCCACCCTATAAAGTGAGATAGATAATTTGAGAATGTTTCTGATTAATAAAAATGTTTAAGTAATTTCAAAATGCAAATTATTTTATAATATTCTAAAAATGATTTAAAATGAATTAAAATTTGAGAAATTCATAACTAATTCATTTTAAATCAGAAAAATACAAATAATATATCAAAATGTTCAGAAAATGAATTATATATAATTAAATTATAATCATGCATTTATAAGCAACTTCAATTGCAAGTTTAATTAGAACAACAAAACAACCCCTCTCATATGAATCAGGGGTTTTCCCGAATTAGGGTTTTGTACCCTCGGACCCCGATTAAGTTGTCAAGAATGCCTTAGGGGTTTATTTCAATGCAATTAAACTTGTCATATCATCATCCTTGCTTGAGCATTGCATCGATGCCATGTGTTGATTGTTTCCTTTCTTTTCGGTATTTGGTTCTTTTCTAGTAGAGTACGATATCGAGATCAAGATCGAAGCCCGAGATCAACACCGTCGAAGCTCGAAGACCAATACTTGACCAACTGTAATCAAGTCAAGTACGAGATGTCCGGAACTCTGCTTTTTGGATATCAAGCGCAAAAGCGGCGAAGCCCACACATACATATGAATCCTATGCTTTCAAAGTATTTCATTCTTGCCATGTTCATACGATTCTAAAGTCTTTATAGATAGATAGAGTAATCCTATGTTATGCATGTTTCCTTTAAATCCTATATTCCCTGATCCACTGCTCCTAGCATATCTAGGGTTTGAGCTTGTGAAGTGTTGCTAGAGCTATTACATCTGTTGTGCTTAGCCATGCCTAGCTGTTATCACTGGTCCATCTGGTTGATGAATCAGAGCTGCGAATGAACCTAGCATGAAAGGATGATGTGGTGTGCTCAGAGATGGATAATAAACATGCTAAGGCTTGTATGGGAGGCCACGTGGGTTGTGGTTTTTGAAGTCCCGTACTTGCCACCCCTAGGTCCCGATGTTCTTGCCTCTTGAAGCAAGGCGGCGTGACCACACGGGGCACAGAAACCCCTCGACCAACTAACTTGCCTAGTAGATTCCATGAGTCACATAGTTGGCGTTCCATTAGACATATGCATCTGGCTCTTCTCGAAGGAGGTGAAGGAGGTGCATTCATACAGTAGGTAGCGTGGCAGGGAATGGGAGATGCCCGGCATACTTAATCTCAAACCCTGTTCACATCATTAGGGACCGACTTCAGGACTCGACCCGTTACGGCGGCATCTCCCTAGTGCGTGACTCATGGTCTCGGTGAAAGCAAGGTAAAGGTCGTGTCTAACCACCCTCTGCCGGCCTTCCAAGGAAGAGGGCTTATCTAGTGGCATTAAGAGAAGGTTAGTACGTGTGGGTAAAGTTGTACACCCCTGCAGGGTTATTAATCTTTTCAAAAAGTCGTGTCCGCGGTTATGGATGACTTGTGAACGGACGTGAAGATCATAGAGAACTTGAACCTAACCGTAAAACTTGGCAATTTAAGTAATGTGTGCTCAAGGATGCTTCCTCAGGGATCGAGGGGGTGATTCTAGATAGGTTCAGCTGATGATGATTCAGTGGATATCAAAAGATGATCAAAGTTAAATATACCGCTCTCTTATCCCCTTTCAAAATATTCTGATTAGTCGATATTCTTCTCCCTCTTGTTTTACAAAGCAAAGATGGCTTTATGCAAAACAACTCCACCAGCCATAAGTCTTGCGGAGTACACCCTGTACTCACCCTTGCTTCGTTGATACTTTTGCAGCAGAGTAAGTGTTACCATTTGAAGATGAGTTCCTCACGGCATCAACATCGACGAGTAGTTTGGAGTTCCCAGCCGGCAGTCTAGGATCTATGGATTGGACGTCATCGTTATGCTTCAGGCCTCTTAGGCCATTTGTTAAGTTTGCTACACTTAATAGCATAATTTGCCTTCCGTTGTTTGATGTTTGTGGTCAGTAACCTCTGCTTGTAATATTTTGGTTCTTCGCTCAGTTATGAGCTTGCTGTAATAAATTTTGTGTCGTAGGGTCACTATTGTGTTATCAATTCTTTCTCTGTACGCTTTCGATATTAGGTTAGGCTTATGTTCAGATGAAGGTCTGGATTTGTCTAACCTTAATCTCGGGGGTGGCACAACCTCGACATGGACTTCCACACTGATGATGATGATTCCGCCTTCATTGATGATGACAAAGCCATCGGTTCTGATGAGTAGTATAAC
Organism: Avena insularis; assembly: GCA_023614405.1. NCBI lineage: Eukaryota > Viridiplantae > Streptophyta > Magnoliopsida > Poales > Poaceae > Avena > Avena insularis. The sequence goes on along the minus strand of JAJUPC010000700.1, from coordinate 58,439 downwards.
TTGAGCACTATTGTAGGTGTGAGTTGTATCTGGTCCCACTATATCGTATCTTCACATAATGGTTCCTAAAACCATCTGTTACCTTAGCGTGGTGTGTGTTCGTATTGGGTGCTATGAATGAATGAAAAGAAAGTTGCTAGTTGGCAAAACCAGAGTCAAACTCAAAGTTTAAAAGATTTTCAAAAAAAAAATCCATGAACCTTAGAAATTTCCCTGTTGTCTCATGATCTATCTCAATCTTCATATGCCTCGCGGAGGGAGCAGATCATCTCAAGACACAATGGTCCAAATCTTGCAAATGATGGTTGCTGACCGTGAAGCTGGAAGAGCTGAACGTCAAGCTAATTAAGCCACCCTTCAACAGATAGCTCAGATGGCCCATAATAATCAAGGCCATGGAAACTAGGATAACCATGGATCCAAGCTCAAGAACATTCAAAACACCAATCCCCCCATATTTAGTAATTCTAAAGAGCCATTAGAGGCTGATGACTAGCTGCAGACCATGGAGAACAACTTAGAAGTCGCTGGAGTGGAGGCCAATGAGAAAGTACTGTTTTCCACCCATTATCTTGCAGGAGATACAAGAGCTTGGTGGAATAGCATTCGTACCATGAATGGAGGACAGATGATGACTTGGGATAAATTCAAACTCAAGTTCAGCCAAACCCATGTGCCACCTGGTTTGATTCTGCGGATGAGGGATGAATTGAAGGATCTGAAGCAAGGAAGGATGACTGTAGTAGAGTATTGTGACGGATTTTTTTCTCTGTCTATGTATGCCCCTGATGAGATTAGTACTGAATCTAAGAAGAAGGAGAGATTCTTGAATGGTATGCATGATGAGATGTAGAGAGTGCTGGTCAACATTCCCTTCGCTGACCTTGAAGCTTTAGTGGATTCAGCAATCCAGATGGAAGGTAAGATCAACCAAGCCAATGAGAATCGCAAGCATCAAATGATGCATCAACAAGGAACCCACCATACGCCGAAGTATCGCCCCAACCAGTCTGCAGGATATGGCCCGAGAAACAATAGACCCCCTATGTCCCGTCCGAACTATCCCAATCGTGGAGGAGGAAACCCAAGGACCGGAGGAAACCACAACAATAACCCCGAAAACTCCAACAATTTCAATTGTGCACCGCCCAAGTCTAACAACAAAAACAACACCAACAACAACAACACTGCTCCAAGGACTGGAAGTAATGTCATGCCTGTTGCAGGAAAAGACAAGTGTCAGGTTACTTGTTTTGAATGCGGAGTCAAGGGTCACTACTCCAACGAGTGCCCAAGAAGCATGCAGCAACCACAAATGTGAATGCTCCAGCTCAACATCAGCGTCGTGTTCAGCCTGGAAGGAGATTTGCCCCAGGGAATTCGCTCAACCGTAATGGCCGTCTGTTTCACATGAATGCGGAAGAATCTCAGGAAGCGCCAGATGTCGTGCTGGGTAGTTTTGTGTTAACTCAATACTTCCAAGAGTGTTGTTTGATTCTGGAGCATCACACTCATTTGTTACAGAAGAATTTTTGGTGGCACTAGTAAGATTCAACCAACAAAATTGAAGCATGTTATGATAGTTCAAATACCTGGTTCAACCACCAAAGCTAGACAAATTTGCAAGGCCGTACCTATCAGAATCCATGTTATAGTTTTTTATGCTAATCTAATAGTAATTGGAACCAAAGGTTTGGAAGTATTACTAAGAATGGATTGGATGTCAAAAATAAAAGGATTAATCGACTGTGACAATAAAGCCATAACCATGACTAGTACCACTGGAGTATCAGTAGATCTTGTATCTAAGACTTTGCCCCGTGAATTCAAATGCAACAAGAGTATAGCCCAACCAACCATTGACCAAGTCAGAGTAGTATGTGAATACCCCGACGTATTCCCATATTTATTGCCCCGTATGCCCCCAGATCGAGATATTGAGTTTACCATTGAACTAATCCCTGGAACTGGACCCATAGCTCAGAGACCTTATAGTATGAACTCGTCTGAATTAGTGGAGCTAAAGAAGAAACTGGATGCTATGCTGGAGACAGGTCTGATTCAACCAAGCGCGTCGCCATGGAGATCACCTGTTTTGTTTGTGGATAAGAAAGATGGAGGTAACCGTTTGTACACGGATTATCGGAAGTTGAATGATGTCACCATTAAGAACAAGTACCCACTGCCGAAGATAGAAGATCTATTTTACCAGTTGACCGGTGCCAAAGTGTTTTCTAAGATTGATCTTAGAACTGGTTATCATCAACTCAAGGTTCGCGCAACGGATATTCCAAATACTGCCTTTACCACCAGATATGGATTGTATGAGTAAACTGTCATGTCTTTTGGATTAACCAATGCCCCCGCATATTTCATGAACCTCATGAATAAGATTTTTATGAACTTACTGGATAAGTTGTCGTTGTTTTCATCGACGATATTCTGATCTATTCCAAATCAGACGAAGACCATGAGCACCTGAGGACCATCCTTGAAACCCTTAGGGAGCATCAGTTGTATGCTAAGTTTAGCAAATGTGAGTTCTGGTTAAAGCAAGTAGGATTCATAGGACATATCGTGTCAACAGGAGGAATTGTTGTCGACTCTACCAAGGTTAAGGATGTTGAAGAATGGCAAGCCCCAACCACTCAAACCCATGTTCGCGCATTTCTCGGATTAGCAGGATATTACCGTAAGTTCGTAGAAGGATTCTCGAGCATCTCAAGACCCATGACCCAACTGTTGAAGAAAGATAAGAAGTTTTAATGGACGGACAAATGTGAAGCATGTTTTCAAGAGCTCAAGAAGGGATTGATCTTAGCCCCAATCTTGATTATGCCGGATATCCAGAAGCCTTTTGATGTATATTGTGATGCATCCAAGGTTGGTCTTGGATGTGTGTTAATGCAAAAAGGAAAAGTCATGTCCCATTTGTCCCGACAACTGAAGAAACATGAGAAGAATCACCCTACCCATTACCTCGAACTAGAAGCCGTAGTTTTAGCCTTGAAGACATGGCAGCATTACCTCATGGGTAACCGCTGTGAGATTTATTCAGATCACAAGAGTCTGAATTATATTTTCACCCAGAAGGAGCTAAATATGAGGCAAAGGAGATGGATAGAGTTAATAAAAGACTATGACCTTAAATTCACTATCACCCCGGAAAAGCCAATGTGGTACCAGATGCTCTTAGTAGATTGAACACCATGATAAAAGAAGCCCATCAAAGTTTTTATGAGGAGATGGAGAATTTCAAAGTGGATCTAGTGAGTGAAGGATTTTTGGCTAGCATAGAACTTCAATCCACTTTGATCAGTCAAATCAAGGAGGAGCAGAAAGGAAATGCTAGTATCGACAGAATCAACATCGTATCGGTACAGGGAAGGTACCCAGATTTAGTGAAGATGAAGAAGGAGTTTTGTGGTACAAAGGACGTATCTATGTACCAGCAGAATCAGAGTTGAAGCAAGCTATTTTGCAGGAAGCCCATGATACTCTTTATTCCATCCACCCTAAAGGAACCAAGATGTATCAGGATTTGAAGGAGCAATTTTGGTGGCACAAGATGAAGAGAGAAATCGGAAGCTACATAGTCAAATGTGATTTCTGTCAAAGAGTCAAAGAGGGACATCAGAGACCCGCAGGACTGTTGCAACCTTTGCAGATCCCAGAAAGGAAATGGTATTCAGTTGGAATGGATTTTATCACCAGTTTGCCTACATCTAGTAGGGGAAATGACTCTATTTGGGTCATAGTGGATAGACATTCTAAAATAGCACATTTCTTACCTGTCAAGACCACTTATCAGAGCTCGAAGCTAGCAGAGTTGTACATTGCTAGGATAGTAAGTTTGCATGGAGTCCCCAAGAACATTGTGTCAGATAGAGGAACTCAGTTTACCTTGAGATTTTGGAAGAAAGTCCAAGAAGGATTAGGAACCAGACTGGATTTCAGCATAGCTTCCAACCCTCAGACTGATGGACAAACGGAGCAAGTAAACCAGATACTCGAAGATATGTTGAGAGCTTGTGTGTTGGAATATGGATCCAAATGGGAGGACTGTCTGCCTTTCGCATAATTCTCATACAACAACAATTACCAAGCCAGTTTGCAAATGGCCCCATTTGATTTTATGTATGGAAGGTAGTGTCGTACCCCACTGAATTGGTCGAAAGTAGGAGAGAGTCATATTTTCGGACCCGACATCCTAAGAGAAGCCGAAGAGAAAGTTCACAATATTTATGAGCACCTTAAGACCGCCCAATCCAAACAGAAGAGTTATGCCGACAAGAGACGTCGAGACCTAGCCTTCACTATTGGAGATTTTGTGTATCTGAAAGTATCACCCATGAAAGGAATGCAATGTTTCCAACTGAAAGGAAAGTTAGCCCCCAAATATATTGGACCCTTCAAGATTTTGAATCGCCGAGGAGAAGTATCATATCAACTAGAACTGTTGGAGGAGATGTTAGCTGTGCATGATGTGTTCCATATCTCGTTACTTCGCAAATGCCTAGAAGTCTAGGAGAAGACCGAACTTTTCAAGAATATTGATCACAGAACCATAGAGCTCAACAAGTACCTAAGTTATCGTGAAGTACCCATTCGTATTTTGGAAGAAGCCTTCAGAACCATGATTTCTACGCACTTATATTCTTGTAGACAGTTGTTGGGTGTCCAAGTGCAGAGGTTTGTAGAACCTTGCAAGTTTCCTTAAGTGGATTACCCAAGGTTTATCAAACGCAAGGAGGAAGTGGTCAAAGGTATCCCTCTCAAGCAATCCTGCAATCAATATAAAAGAAGTCTCTTGTGTCCCCAACACACCCAATACACTTGCCAGGTGTATAGGTGCACTAGTTCAGCGAAGAGATAGTGAAATACAAGTGGTAACGGTGCCAGAAAATAGCTTGACAGTGAGGTAAATACTAAAGGCAAAAAGATGGAAGAAAGCAAACATGTAACAGATCTAGTTGTGAACGGTGTTTCAATGCTTAGAAACAAGGTCTAGGGATCATACTTTCACTAGTGAACACTCTCTCATTCATCATCCATTACAAACCATAATAAAGGTCTTAAAAATAAAGGATCTCATGATCCAGTCTTAATACAATCAACATAGCGGAATAATATAATAATGATAGCATGGGCGAAGCTCCATCTTCAGGGTCACAGGCAATGCTGACGATGGGAGATGATCCTAGTTGTCGTAGACTTCCTGTTGTCCGTCATCCTGGTAGTCCTACTCATAGTCTGGCCATAGGAATAGCCAGGGACAAAGCCATGAGTACTCTTTAAGTACTCCCAAACTATCACTAACAAGTAAAGTGGTTCAAGTAGGAATACTAAGCTCTAGGTTGTTTTGCACAAAGACAGATTTATCTCTAACTGAGTTTAGAAGCAAAGAAAACTAACTTAAAGTTTTACAACACCTAAGTGGGAACTTAGTTTTTCATGTTCATAACCCTGTTGTGGTCAGGTCAAAGTCATGATTCATTTCACATGTCATTTTGAAAACATCTGACGACGGAACAGTATGGCCACTCCAACTGTCCATAACCACAGACACGGCTATTCGATAGTTTGACACTCTGCAAAGGTGGTACACTTTCACCACAACATTTGATACATCCATCAGGAACAAACTGAATCACCATACTCAGTATGCGGATAATCAATCCTAACCTTTCAATTACACACCCTAGTATAGGCACCTCCCCTTTAAGTTTGGCCTCCCAACCATGACCATCTGTCATCTTGGGAACTGCACAGGTGGACACATCACGAGGTAGCCTCAGATCAAACCTCTTCTGCAAGGGAACCCATACTAAGATATATAAACTTCTAGTCAAGCCCTACCCAAATTCGGGTATTGTGGTTATACAGTAAACTTCGAATGGTATCGCATCCGAACACAACCATCAGTTTTATAAAGGGCTAAGGCTCATGCCTCAATATTTTCATCATCAAACCATCAGGTGTTCATAACACATGTCAAAACATTTCATTAGGATGATTCATCATTCTAAGGTTTTCATAATCATTTTCACCAAGTATTCCCATCTAAAGTGATCAAGTTTTATACTTAGCACTAGCCACTAAAGTTGGGGGTAATCACTAATGAGGGGTGCTAATAAAGTGTGACTTATCTAAGTTTAATCTTGTGCCTCAGTATGACATCTAGTTCTATCTAACTTTGGCCAAGTTTTATGCTCTTTATGCTACCTCTAATATCTTTCCAAAATTCACAATTCACTAAGTAAACATAAATAAAGATCTTTGATAAAGAAATAAAATAATCAAGCTTTCAAGTAAAACTGGGATTTAGTATACTCAAGGTTGTCTAATCAAAGCATGTCTAATGCATTGCATCAGTTATCTAGCTTGCTAAGTTGCAGGTGTTAGTTTGCCTTGAGCAGTGCAGTGGTTGAACTTCTCCTCTGCTTCCTCTTCGTAGTAGTCTCGTTCCTCTTCGTATCCTTGGTCGGTAATAGCGTCTATAAATAAATACGAAGTACACAATCACCAAACAATACTTAACTACTTCTATGTGGCACACAAGGGTTTACACTAGATGATCTAGCATCATCACAATCATTACATGAATTAAAGGCTTGGTCTTATTTATTTTATTTTAGAAAAGTAATTTCTACTCATTGAAAACTACTTAAGATTTAATTTTCTCCAATTAAAATATGGGATCATGTTGACACATGTCATTACAACATATTTTAATACTTGGGAATGTGATTTAAAGTGGTGTCACAATTTAATAAGGTTTAACCTTATTATTTGAATTAATTAAAGTAACTAGAAATGCCTATGGCGCGTTCTTTTATTACTTGTCCATTATTACTGCAAGTAAACCTATATATTTTTATATATTTAGAAAGGTCTTATCAAATGTGATATTTGAGAGTTGGAATCAACTCAAAAGTCTTTATGGTTGATTTTTGAAAAATGTTTGAATGCAGAAAAGTCTCTGCCTTGTTACTTTCACCAAAGGTGATCCATAATTTCAAATGGTTTCAATCCAACGGGCTTGGGTGTAACACCCTAGTTCTAGCTAAATAGTAATTAGGGTCGTTTGTGCATTCATTAGCATCATATCTTGAAAATGCATGCAAAGAGAACATAATACAAAACCCTAAACCCTACTCTCTCCCTCTATTTGAAAACAATTCAAATGGTTCTGAATTTGAAAAGTACAAAATCTTCGGATCCCAAATTGAATAAACGGGATCCATAGTACTTCCTATATTTTATAAAAGCCTCTGATATTTTTGAATGATTCAAAACAGAATTTGAATGGAAATACAAAACAGATTTGGAAAAAAGAAACAGAAAAAGAAAAAAAATTCAGAGAAAAATTGCAGCCAGACCCTAACCAGGCTCGCCCATTCCTCTCTTCTCCCTTCCTGCCGCTCGCGCGCGTAGCTCTGTGGCCCAGACCCAGCCCAATACCGGTTCGCCCTCCCGCTGTCGTCTTCCTCGCAGGCAGCAACCTCCTGCGTGTCGCCGGCGATGCCGTCGTCACCCTGCGCCACGATTCGTGCATGCCGCCGCCCTATGAGAAGGGGATAAGACCCCAGAGATGCCACGACCTCGTCCTTATCCTCTTCCTCCTTCCCACAGGCTCTCTCTCCCCTCTGTCCGACGAACCCTAGCCGTCGGCCGCCGCATAGCCCCGCCGTTCCCAGCCTCCCTTCGTCGTTCTGAGCGTGTAGGAAGCACCGCCTCGCCGCACTGATCTTCCCCGATAGAGGAATCGAGCAGGGGCGCTCGGAATCGCCCGCATCACCATTGTCTTCCTCAAGCCCGACGAGCTTCGTCGTCGACATAGCGAACGCTACCGACCTCCTCCGGCCATATCGACCTCACTATCAGAATCACGGTGAGCACCCGGTGCTCAAGGGCCCCTCCAATCTCCCCCTCTCATCTATAGCCATCGCTCGTTGTCGATCTGCAAGCCTCACCGCCGTGCTCCGCCATAAGCCATGCTCCGGTGACCATTAGACAGCAGCGCGGCCCTATTAGGTCTGCCTCGATGCGTTGGTTCGAATAGGATAGGTCCCGCAGCCAGTTGCACGCTCCTCCGCCGTCTGGCCATTCTTCGGTGAGTTCCGCGTGGCGCCAAGGTGGAGTCTGACGTGTCCTTGACCCCACCTGTCAGCCGTAGTGGCCAGCCTCTGCCTCGGTGAGAAACACCCCAACTCGTTCTAGGTCCCACCCTTCCCACGTGGAGGATGAGGTGGCCAAGGGCCCATCTGTCATCCTCTGGGTCTAGCAGAAGCCCCGGTGTAAAAAGTCTCTGGGTTATTTCAATATTTGTCAGAAATTGTTTTAATATTGTAAATTCAATAACTAATTCATTTTAAGTCATAAAAATACAAATAATATATCTAAATGTTCAGAAAAATGAGAACTATCTATCTAATCTATAATCATGCATTGTTCAACAACTTTCATGACAATTTTATTTAGAAGAACATAGTAACCCCTCATATGTGATTCCGGAGTTTCCCCGAGTTAGGGTTTATACCCCTCGGAACCCTGATTGAGTTGTCGAGCATGCCTTAGGGTTACATTTCAAAGCAATTTAACTTGTCATATCATAATCCTTGCTTGAGCATTGCATCGATGCCATGTGTTGATTGTTTCCCCCTTTCTTTCCGGTGTTTGGTTCTTCCCGGTAGAATACGAGATCGAGATCAAGATCGAACACTGAGATCAACACCGTCGAAGATCGAAGACCGATGAACAATACTTGATCAATTGTAACCAAGTCAAGTACAAGGCCTTTGAAGATCTGCTTATTGGTTATCAACAGGCAATGGCAAGCATAGCCCCACCATGATATAATCCTATGATTTCGAAAGAATTTCAATTCCTGCCATGATGCATATGATTCTAATGTGGTATTTTATCGATAGACAGAGTATCCTATCTATTGCATTACTCCCTTTGAGCTTATATTACCTGATCCACTGCTCCTAGCATAACTAGGTTTGTCTTGTGTGCACTGCTAGAGCTTATATGTGTCTGCTTAGCCATGCATACCTATTGAGGCTGGTTCATCCAGATGATGTATCAGATGCAGAGAATCTAGTATGACAGGAGAACGTGATGAGATGATATCAGTGATATGAGATTAAACATGATAAGGCTTGTATGGGAGGCCACGATGGGATGTGGTTTTTCTAGTCCCATGCTCGCCACCACTAGGACCTGAGTTCTTGCCTTTGGAACCGAGATGAGCGTACAGCCACACAGGGCTTGGGAACCCCTCGCCTGATTAACTTTCCTCGTAGATTCCATGAGTCACATAGTTCGGGCGTTCCATTCGACATACGCATTGAAAACCTTTGAAAGATTTGGCGGATGAAAGTTGCATCATAACAGGTAGGTAAGCGTCGCCGGGGTTGCTTGGGGTGGATGGATCCCCTGGTAAACCAACCTCGCCTCACATCTTTAAGTACCGTCTTCGGGATTTGAACCATTACGGTGAAACCATACTTATTGCGTGAGTCATGGTCTCGGCGAAAGCAAGGTAAAGGTCATGGCCAACCACCCTCTGTCATGGTCCAAGGAAGAGGGCTAATAGCTTGGAATTAAGAGTCGGTTGGTATGTGTGGGTAAAATTGTACACACCTGCAGGGTTAAATCTTTTCGAAAATCCGTGTTCACGGTTATGAACGCTTGGTGACCAGATTCTATAATCATAGAGAACTATAACCTAATCGTAAAACTTGGCAGATCAACGTGTGTTTAAGGATTCTTCCTCATGGGTACGAGGGGGTGATCCTAGATAGGGTTCAGATGATGATGATTCGATGGATATCAAAATATGATGATCAATATTTCAGAGATGTCGCTCTCTTTTCTCCTTTTAAAATATTCTTATTAGACGAGCTTCTTCTCTCTCTTGTTTTGTAAACAAAGATGGCTTTATGCAAAATAACTACACCAGCCATAAGTCTTGCGGAGTACACCATGTAATCACCCTTGCTTTTTTGATACTTTTGGCAGAGTAAGTGTTCCTTGAAGATTAGTTTGGTACTACATCGACATCCACGAGTAGCTTGGGGTTCCTGGCCGGTAGCCTGGAATCTATGGGCTGGGACGTCATCGTTATGCTTTAGGCCTCTTAGGACATTTCTTAAGTTTGTTATACTTAATAGCATAATTTGCCTTCCGTTGTTTGATGTTTGTGGTCAGTGACCTCTGCTTGTAATAATTTGGTTCTCTGCTCAGTTATGAGGTTGCTGTAATAAATTTTGTGTCGTAGGGTCACTGCCATGTTACCGATTCTTCACTAGATATTCTCGAGCTCAAGGTTAAGCTAATGTCAGACGGAGGTCTGGGATTTGTTTAGCCCTGATCTCGGGGGTGTCACTGGTTTTGTTGTCAGAGCAGTACCGACCGTAGGAAAACCTTGCTATTGGTCGATGTTGAGTCTAGTAATTGTGAAAACTATTTTAAAATCTGAAAAGTCTTTGCAAAAACTCTAGTATGCTTCTTGTACTCCTTATCCAGTTTCGCTCTAACTCTGGGTCATCTTATCTTGTATTGACTTTGGAAAAGTTTTGATATCTCTTCTACTCCTTCAAAACGTAGGTGCCTCCTGGGCATGACGTTTCAAATCCAGTTGACCAAGTGTTGAGTTCTCTAGAGTTGTATGTGTTGTGTATCCCTTGTTCCATTGTTCTTATTCATCTGAGAGATTCCTTTCTATCATGTTCTCTCTATCTCTTGGGTCCACAATATTTTATTGCTGGATCTACAGTGTTCTATTCCAGGCTTCGAGGTTTCTTTTTGCCCCGAGTGCCTCCTTTTTGTTTGTTTGGGTACATCAGAAGTCTTATCTTCTTTTGGAAGCTACCCCGTGATTTCTATCTTGTAGTGTATGCTAAGTCACTCAAGTAGTAGTTATTACTTTCTTTGGGTTTTAACCCTTGGACTTGAATCTAAGATCCCGGATTGTGCTGGATTCTAGTGTTGTGAATCTTGTACATGAAGTTGACCTTTAACCCAAGATCCATTCCTTTGACCCCTGTCATTAATGTTCACACATAACCTCGGGATGGATAGTACTACAATTCTAGTCTTCAAGCTTGTGGTCTTCGTCGCAATTGAATTGTGACAATTAAGGAATTCCCCTACCACATGCTATGGCAGATGTTCTTTAATGGAACAAAATAGATCACGAAGAGAGTAATCCTCGAGATTCTCACATCTATATTCGTGAATCTGCCACACCTTACCTCTTCTATGCATTGGTTGTCGGGAGATTGTTGACTTATGCATCCACATCTCGGAATTCTATCCTAAGCATGTTTCTTTTTTGCTTGTTGTTTTCCGACCTTTGTCTACTAGTTGGTATCCAAGTAGTAACTGTGCATTGGTGTCTTCCAATGCAAGATACTCTTGTGGTCCCTCATGATAAACCATTTCCAAATGTCAGGAAAAACAAACTCCAGTACCTCGTCATATCTAGGACCAGGTCAAAGTGTTGTAATCTGCAGATCAAGAGGCATTGATTGTCTCCCATCTGTTATATCTTAAAGTATCACACCCCTTTTATACTAAGAGGTTGTGCCGAGTTTCATGACCCCTTAATGAAGTGATGATTTCACACATCTTTACTCACCCTCCCTCGAGCTTTCACGCTCATGAATGATGTGTGTGTGTAATAATGTGGCCATCTGAGATTCTTAGCAATTCTTATTGCTTTGAACTCCAAGGACATTTGTGTCATTCTTAGTGTGATTGGTTAACCCTATCAATAAGCAAAGGATGATTGTTCTACCAAGTCCTATATTCTGGTACATCTCTTCCGTCAAAGAGTTAGGCTCATGCCGAAGCTCTAAGTCTATGTCATCTTGCCTTACCAAGCAAGTTTCCTCTCGAACTTAGTGACATATCGGTGGTTCGTGATATTCTAGTTGTCTATTAGAAGTGTCGCCATGTTGCCACATGACCGTGTTGTCAAGTTCTTGAGCAAGAAAGTTCTCTGAACTACTCTTTTCTCCAAGGATCCGTACTGGGTACCCCTGAACTAGTTGGTTGAGCTTAAACAACAACTTGGAGAGTTGTAAGACAAAAGTTCTAACTAACGATGTTACTTCTTAAATGGATATCTAGTTTAGTCATGTTGAAGAAAGATAGTATTTACTTTTTGGATATGTTATCTTCCCCACCTTTGATTTGATTTCGGCTATCGTCAAACCAAACTCAGATCCAAGGACTATCTTGATGGTGTTTCTACTTGTGATGTTTCACTTGGGTGCATCTTCATGTTCTTTGGTCTGACCAGTATTCTTGTTTTGTGCAAGCAACATATGAGTCCATCTTCTTGGAGTGTCCCGATAAGTTTGTTGTTGAGCCCATCGACAATATCCTTATCTTCTCCATGTTAGATTAGGTTTATATTGAACAGTTGGGCAATAATGTTGGAAACTTTCGAGAACCAGCTTTGAGTCATCTTCAAGTATGTGTTCTGGATGCTAGTAGTAACTTTCTCTAGTTCACGTGCAACTGTGGAAAGATGTCGCCGTGGATTTGAGTAGAGTTATCTCCGTTCCTTAAGGACACATGTGTGTTTTATTGTTAGTACCCTATGTGTGTGCAGTTGTATTTCGACAAGTTGTTCATACATGGGTATAGCAATCTAGCTCATCTTTTGGAGCTTTCCACAATAGTACATATCTTGAGAATCTAGTAACTTTACCTCTGAGGTAAATGTTGCGAACTATCTATTCAGATATGCTAAGTCTGAAATATCATACCGCCTAACCAAAGTTGAAACTCAAGCAGCAATAATGGTTGGTGTTCCTCAAGGTTTTTACCTAGGTCTCTTTGTTAATATGGCAAGATTTATGTAATGGTTCACACACTTAGCCGGAAAGACCTTTTGTCATATTCTCTTGATTCCGCAATAACAACCACTCTTCGTGAGGTTTCTTATATAATTTATTATAGGAGATGTGCTTATGGTTTCATTTGTATCCGAAGTCTGACCTTTACTTGATGTTTGATCTCTCGAACACCAAGGAGAACATTTAAAGTAGAGCTGCTAAATGTCTCTCGGTCAATCCTCTAGACCCTTTATGTTGGCCAAACACTTTGTTGTGTCGAAATTGAAGTCTGAGAACGAAGTTTATTTCTTCTCGTGTTATCAGGAATCTTCTTACCTATTCATCTTAGTGGTGTAAAGGGATACCATAATATTTCGCAAGGATTTTGATAAACCTGGATGAATAAAGAGTTTCCTTCGTTTTCTCAACCATGTTTTAGGAGTGACTATGATTTTGGTAATCAGAAGTTCCTCTTGCTACATGTTCCTTGTGACTCTTATGAGTCCTCTCCACCAAAACACCTTTCTGTCTTGGCCTTATATTGAATGAAAGAGTGACCCTTCTGTGTCAAAAGGAGTTCAATAGCTTGGTTTTGTTGACTCATATCTCTGCAACCTAAAATCTCTACTTAAGTCGTTTAGTAGAGGTTCCCTATCAAAGTCTGTGGTCATGTTCTTTCTGTTGGAACCTTCCTCTTAAGAAGCTTAAACTCTTTTGTGAGTTCCATGGTCTCAATCCTTATGACAACCATCTATCTAGCAACTTGAAACCTTCTCCTCTTGTTTCTTTTGTTACCTTGACGTGTTTCATGTTTGTCATCTCAAAGTTGTTTCTGAACACTCCATCAATGAGTTAACCATGAGATACTCTATGTGTGTTTTAGTGTGTTTCCATCTTATATTTAGAGTGACCTTGTTTCTTTCTCTCTCTCTGCCTATTTTCCTACCTTTGGAATCTCGGGTCGAGATTCTCGTAAGGGGGATAGAGCTGTAAAACCCAAGTTCTAGCTAAATAGTAATTAGGGTTGTTTGCGCATTCATTAGCATCATATCTTTAAAATGCTTGCAAATAGAAAATAATACAAAACCCTAAACCCTACTCTCTCCCTCTATTTGAAAAAAAATCAAAATGGTTTTGAATTTGAAAAGTACAAAAGTACACATGGCATTCATGCAATGCTCAAGCAATGATGATGATATGACAAGTTAAATTGTATTGAACTGAAACCCTAAACCATGCTCGACAGCTTAATCGGGGTTCCGAGGGGTGAAAACCCTAACTAGGGGAAAACTCTGGAATCATCTATGAGGGTTGCAATGTTCTTCTAATTAAACTTGTCATGAAAATTGTTGAACAATGCATGATTATAGCTTAAATAGATAGGTTTCAATTTTCTGAACATTTTGATATATTATTTGTATTTTTCTAACTTAAAATGAATTACTTATTGAATTTATAAGATTTAACCAAAATCTGGAATTATTTAACCATTAATGAAATTATTACAAAACTGAGAAAACACTTCTTACACCGAGGTCACAGCTAGCCACAGTGGCTGATAGAGGGGCCCGTGGCAACCTCAGTTGCCACGTGGGCGGGGACAGGCCCCACGGTGGGTTTGACCAGAGCTGACCGCGCGCTGCTGACGTCATCCTGCCTGGCTCCCAGGTGGAGGACGGGGACGGCGTCAGGGAACTCGCGGAACAGCGTGAGCGGGCGCGTCGAACACGGGCGAGTACGTGGAGCCAGAAACTGGCGGTGCTGGGCAATTTGGCCACGGAAATCACCGACGACAAGCAATACTGCGGCGGCAGATGGCAGTGCTCGACGCGGGACGGAAGCAAAGTGAGAGGACAAGCGAGGAGGGGTATAGGAGGACCATCATCTCACCATGGGCGCAACAGAGGGGTCGGATTGTCCAGGCGAGCTCGGACGCGGCCAGAATCGACGAGGACAGCAGCGGACGGACTTTGGGAAGAAGCTCTCGATTGGCATGATTGACGCACCTCCAGCATGCGAAGCTCAAGCTTCGCTCGGATGGGTCTGGGGCGGCTCAGATCAACGGCATGGGATGGGGTCCGGTGAGCTAGGGTTCAGTCTCGCACATGAGAGAACAAAAAGGAGCAAGGGAGAGAGGGGAAAGTGGATATGGAGGGAGGAACATGGAGCGGGGTGTCATCCTTATCCTCTTGAACATGCAGAACGGCGGCGGCGTGAATCACTACGCGCACAGATGGCGGGAGCATCGATAGCGAGCTGCTCTTTGTCGTCAGCGAAGACGATGAGCGGGACAGACCGAGCGTCACAGACC
Source organism: Avena insularis (assembly GCA_023614405.1). Taxonomy (NCBI): domain Eukaryota; kingdom Viridiplantae; phylum Streptophyta; class Magnoliopsida; order Poales; family Poaceae; genus Avena; species Avena insularis. Next base: position 43,271 of record JAJUPC010000700.1, on the reverse strand, counting down.
CTTTGGCGAGCTAATTGGGCGAGGATGGGCAGCAGGTGCTATGTAGTCTTGGGGAGAGGAGATGGGCCGGCCTGTAGGGGCCTGGCTGCTGTTTTTTTATTTCCAAAACAATTTTCCATTTTCTATTTTGTATTTCCTCTTTGTATTTTAATTTCAAATTTGTTTTAAGTATTTTCAAAAATACCAGAGGGGTTTTGTGAAATATATAAAGTAATAAAGAGCGCTTATATTTAATTTGGATCCATTATTTTTGTAATTTCAAAATTCAAAACTATTTTGAATTTATTTCAAAGAGAGAGGGAATAGCTAGGGTTAGGGTTTTGTTTATTTCTCTTCAATGCATTTTTAAGAGATGATGCTTATGAATGCATTAACAAACCCTAATTATGATTAGCTAAAACTACAGAGGCGATGGCACAACGAGCTAACAACATCGTTCGGGGGCTAGGACGGTGGGCGGTCGCCTAGCGGTCATCATGGGCAGCATGGCTCAGTCAATGGTGGCCTGCAACGGTCAGAATGGGATGGTTCTCTGTGCGGTACTGACGGTGAACTTAGCGGCGTGCAACGGCTACGGGGTACAGTCGAGGGAACAGGCATGTCCTTTGGTCTCCTAGGACGGTGGTGATTGTGTTGGCGGGCAACAAGAGCTCGAGGTGGTCTGGTTGAGTGGGAATTTAGCATTAACTATGGTGCGCATCGGCATGGTCGACAGTGGTGCAGGAACGGCGTTTCTGGCGTCTCCTCTCTCTTTTGTCGAGCTAGGTCTGGTCTGGAGGGGGCAGTGAGGCACGGGCAGCATGCGAGACATGGTTGGCGAGGCTGGCGACGCTTGCATCATGCTGTCAACGTTGAGGTGGACAAGGGGGTGGTCGGAGATGAATGGTATGGTGCAAGGGTATAGTTCTAGGCTATTCAATGCAGGTGTGCTCACTAGGGGGACAAGGGTGAGCAAAGGGAGACAATGGTTTGAATGATCACTGCTCAAAATAGTGAAAGTTTGGCCAATTTGATTTGTGTTTGCCAAGTGTTTGATGAAATGGCCGAAATAAATTTATATTTGAATTTTGGGATGAAACTTGGTGAGTGTACTGGGAACATACTTGGTAGTCTCTCGTTGCTTGGATTTGTCAAGGTGAACTGGTTTGAGTGGTTTTTGAGAAATGGTGATCTTACCATATGAACTAGATCCAATTTTGAATTGTCCTTGGCATAGATTTGTAAATTGTTTCTGTTGGTTTGCAAGGTGGGCTTGGGTTCACTTTTACTTGGTCTAGCAAGGGGTGAAAATAATTGGATTTGTTTCTGTTAGAAATCTTGGACTAGAAACACTCAAAGTGGTCTAGTGGTTAACTTTGGTCAATTTGACCATTAGCTCATATTGTTTATATTTGAATTTCTATTGAGTTCATTTTGCTTGGAAATGATTTAGTTGATGTTGTTTTCATCTTTAAAACAATCCTTGTTATTCATAACCATCACACAAGTCATTGCAAGCATTCATCACATACACACATACATTCATATTGATTTAATTAACAAACGTTTTTGTTAACCCTAATTTTGGGTGATTGGAACTTGATAACGTTGATTAACATTTTTGAGATGTTACAAGCCCCCTCTTTGGTGGCAATAGCAATAATTGCAGTCTGAAACTAAGTAATAACAAGTTAAATACGTCAAACAAGGAAATCTACTCATTTAACTGATACGATAAGAGCTATGAACTGGAGTTTACTACTGGTCACTGGTTCAAATATATTTACCATCACGTGAAACAAACATGACAAGCAAGCATTGAACAAGTGTGAATACCGTGAAACGAGAAATATAACATTGTGTGTGGCTTAGAATTTCAGCAAATATAAACTAGCTAGGTCATTTCAAAAAATATATATAGAAAAATTAACCAGACAATGGCATGTAGTTACTATCGTAGTTGAGCACTTATAGAGCAGGAACACAAACCACAAATGAACTATATAATAGAGGATAGTTGGGTCGTTGCTTTGGACGACCCATAACCACATACGAAATATAATAGCGTCGCTTGTGAACCTGTAGAATAGGACAGGCAAGCATTAGGAAAGTGTGCCTACAATGAAATGAGCAGTCAAAAAAGTGTTTCTTAGAATTTCAGCAAATATAAACTTGCCAGGTTATTTCAACGAATATATATGGAAGCACTTGTATATCCTGAAAAGAAAGAGACGTTGGTTGCCATAGAATTTGCGGTGAGCTACACAATGGCATGCAGTTACTGTCATACTTAAGAATGAACCAGATAGAAATTATAATGGCATCATGCCAGAACTTGGAGAGCAGGAACGCAAACCGCAAATGAACTACACAGTAGAAGATAGTTATGTCGTTTCTTAGGATGAACCAGCACTAGATTAGAAATATAATGGCATCTCTGGTGAACCTGTAGAACATGACAGTAGAAGCATTTCACATGTGTGCCTACAAATGAATTGAGCAATCAAAAAGAGTGTTTCCTAGAATTTCAGCAAGTATATACTAGCCAGGTCATTTAAGCAAATATATATGGTAGCAGTAATATATCCTGGAATGCAAGAGACGTTGGCTAACTCAGAATTTGCGGTGAGCTACACAATGGGCATGCAGTTACTTTTGTAGCTAAGACTGAATGAGACAGAAATTATAATGACATCATGCGAGAAATTGTAGAGCAGGAACGCAAACAACGAATGAACTATAAAGTAGAGGATAGTTATGTCGTTGCTTAGGATGAAGCAACACCAGATTAGAAATATAATGGCGTCTCTTGCGAACCTGTAGAAGAGGATAATCAAGCATTAGACAAGTGTGTATACAATGAAATGAGCAATCAATCAAAGTGTTTCTTAGAATTTCCGCAAATATAAAGTGGCCAGGTCATTTCAACAAATATATATGGAAGAAATCGTTTATCCTAGAATGAGACGTTGAGTGATCCGGAATTTGTGGTGAGCTACACAATGGGCATGCAGTTACTGTCGTAGCTAGGAACCGCATAAAAGTTAGAAAGGCATCATAAGAGAACTTGTATAGCAAGAATGCAAACTACGAATGAACTATATATACAGTAGAGGATAGCTATGTCGCTTCTTAGGACGAACCATTAGATATGAAATATAATGGTATTGCTTGTGAACCTGTAGAATAGGACAAACAAGCATTACACAAGAGTGCCTACAAAATGAATTGAGCAATAAAACAGAGTGTTTCCTAGAATTTTAGCAAATATAAACTAGCCAGATAATTTCAACAAATATATATGGAAGCAATAGTATATCCTGAAATGCAAGACATGTTGGTTGACTCAGAATTTGCGGTGAGCTACACAATGGGCATGCACTTTCTTTTGTAACTAAGACTGAATGACATAGAAATTATAATGGCATAATGTGAGAACTTGTAGAGCAGGAACGCAAACCACGAATGAACTACACAATAGAGGATAGTTATGTCGTTTCTTAGGATGAACCAACACCAGATTAGAAATATAATAGCGTCTCTTGCGAACCCATAGAAGAGGACAAGCAAGCATTAGACAAGTATGCATACAATGAAATGAGCAATCAATCAAAGTGTTTCTTAGAATTTCAGCAAATATAAACTGGCCAGGTCATTTCAATAAATATATATGGAAGCAGTCGTTTATCCTGGAATGCAAGAGACGTTGGGTGACCCAGAATTTGCGGCGAGCTACACAATGGGCATGCAGTTACTGTCATAGATAGGAACCTCATAGAAATTATAAAGGCATCATAAGAGAACTTGTATAGCAAGAATGCAAACTACGATTGAACTATATATACAGTAGAGGATAGCTATGTCACTGCTTAGGAGGAACCATTAGATATGTAATATAATGGCATTGCTTGTGAACCTGTAGAACAGGACAAGCAAGAATTACACAAGTGTGCCTACAAGTGAATTGAGCAATCGAATAGTGTTTCCTAGAATTTCAGCAAATATAAACTAGCCAGGTCATTTCAACAAATATATATGGAAGCAGTAGAATATCCTGGAATGCAAGAGACATTGGGTGACTCGGAATTTGCAGTGAGCTACACAATGGGCATGCAGTTACTTTTGTAGCTAAGAACGAACGAGACAGAAATTATAATGGCATCGTGCGGGAATTTGCAGAGCAGGAATGCAAACCACGAATGAACTACACAATAGAGGATATTTATGTCATTTCATAGGATGAACCAACACCAGATTATTATAAAAATAATGGCATCTCTTGCAAACCTATAGAAGAGGACAAGAAAGCATTAGAAAAGTGTGCATACAATGAAATGAGCAATCAATCAAAGTGTTTCTTAGAATTTTAGCAAATATAAACTAGCGAGGTCATTTCAACAAATATATATGGAAGAAGTCGTTTATCCTGGAATGCAAGAGACTTTGGGTGACCCAGAATTTGCGGTGAGCTACACAATGGGCATGAAGTTACTATCGTAGCTAGGAACCGCATAGAAATTATAAAGGCATCATAAGAGAACTTGTACAACAAGAATGCAAACTACGAATCAACTATATATATAGTAGAGGATAGATATGTCGCTGCTTAGGACGAACCGTTAGATATTAAATATAATGGAATTGCTTGTTGACTTGTACAACAGGACAAACAAGCATTACACAAGTGTTTTCAAAATGGACAGTTGGAGTGGCCATACTGTTCCGTCGTAATATGATTTCAGAATGACTTGTGAAATGAACTATGACTTTGACTTGACCATAATAGGGTTGTGAACATGAAAACTAAGTTCCCACTTAGGTGTTGTAAAACATTAAACTAGTTTTCTTTACTTCTAATCTGAGTTAGAGATAAACCTGGCTTTTTGCAAAAAAACATAGAGCTTAGGATTCCTACTCGAACTACTTTACTTGTTGATGATAGTTTGCGAGTACTTAAAGAGTACTCATGGTTTTTTCCCTCGCTATTCCCGTGGCCAGACTATGAAGAGGACTACTAGGATGATGGAAAGCAGGAAGTCTATGACAACTAGGATCATCTCCCATCATCAGCATTTCCTGTGACACTAAAGATGGAGCTTCGACCACACAACTGTTATTATACATTCCACTACATTTATTGTATTAAGACTGGATCATCAGATCTTTTATTTGTAAGACCTTTATTATGGTTTGTAATAGATGATGAACTATGGTACCAATCTGTTATGTCTTACAAAAATGGTAATCCTGGAATTGCGATGTATGGCATAATAGGCATCTGGGACTAAAAATACGGGTGTTGACAATATATAGCATAGAACAACCGTAATACTTTGAAAATTCAGGGAAACCTATTAGGACCGGAAATAATCCTAAGCATAAATCTACTCCTGGCATACTAAAAAACAATATAGAACTTGTAAAATATTTCCTTTCTAATAAAACATCCTACACATGCATACTACTATTTTGAAGATAAAAAACATGCATAGTAGGGAAATCTAGGACAAAGATATGAACAAAGGTGTAACTTGTCTTAATAGTTGATGAAGTCGTTAGAACAATTGTGGAAATCACACACATTACACTCCCCGCCATCTATTGATCAAAAAAATTCATACAACATAAGCAATCACACAATCATAAACAAATGCACAAATGCATGCATGATCATTTAATATATCACAATGGTTGTAATTAGTTCTCTAAACATTGGATCAAATGGTGCATGTGAAAGATTGTTTAATGCAATAAGGTATTAGTTACTATTTCTTGGTTGCTAACAAGGAGGTTCTAGTTATATTGTAACTCCTACTCTATAAGTCTAATTAAATTTGGATCAGGTATGTACTGAATAGAGGGCGTTAATACGAACTAGTAGAAATTGGATTCATCTTAATCAGAGTGTAGATCTTTTCTTATGAATTATTTAGTATTTAATATAGATTATATTAGTTAAATAATTTGTATTATCTAAAATTAAAACTAAAATCATATCTGAAATATACTCAAGATTGTGAATCTAGTAACATATTATTCATATTTTTCTAACGTGTAAATAATTTACTATGGATTTAATACTCTAAAATACCATTAAAGTTATTTTAAATTATTACAGTAAACACATACTGAAAAAGTTATATCTAATCTAATATTTATATGCATTCAATGATATATTATTTGTAATTTTTGGCCAAGTATTAGAATTACTATGGATTTTACAAGTATGAACTAATTTCTGACTATTTATAATAAATATCCTAACTAATTTCTGGCAACATCCTACTGGCCTAGCTAGCTGACGCGGCAAAGACGTGTCGCCGACTATGTGTTGTGCCACGCGGTGCAATGCCAATGGACGATACCCCTTTGTTAAATGAATCTAATCTACACCGCTGAGGAAAGATCTAATGATCGGGAACAGTTGGTTCTAACATGGGGGTGGTGCAGCTTGACAGCGACGGTGGATGGCGGCGACACGGTCATATGGTCGACACTTGAAGGCGTGATGGTGACCTCCTGGCTACACGAAGGGGTCCCTGATATGCGGTAGGCAACGGAGAGCTCGTGGGCCTCCTCGGTGTCCTTCTTATTCCCCCCGGGCGACCGTGAAGAGCAGAAGGTGTGCAACGCCTCCAGCGAAGATCCAGCGTCTCCGTTTGGTGGATCCCATGCTATGTAGACGAGCAAAAAAAACATGGTGAAGCGGTAGTGCAAGGGAAGTAGAATACGACGAAAAGGAGAGCGAGAGGGGCTTGGGAACCTCCAGTTCGAGATCCTTCTGATGCTTCTGTGACGGCTAGCTCCAGCGAGATCTGTTTGAGCTCCAAACAGTAGTTAGGGTTCACAAAAAAACGAAACGGCGATTGGGAGATGCAGGAGTATATATGGGGGAAATCTTGGAGTAGGGGGCACGGAATTGAATAGAGACTGATGGATTTCGTGGATTCAAGTCGGCCGCGAGATGAACTCATGGAAGAGGGGGTCTCCGGCTGGAGGAGGCAGATGACAAGTGGGTCCGCGTTGTCAGAGAGAGAGAGGTGGAAGTGGGATGGCTGGAAGCAATGGGTCGGCCCGATGGTTCCTGCTGCGCGCTACTCATGAGAAGGAGAGAAGGGAAGGGGCCTAAGTGGTCTGGGCCGTAGGGTCATTGACCGGTCTAGGAGTGGTTCGGCCGATGGGTTTGGATTAATTTTTTTCTATTTGTTTTCCATTTTCCATTTATTTGTTTCACTCATATCTCACTCATATGAATTCCAAATGAACCCAAATTTTCTTTCAAAGTTTTATAAATTCAAGGGGAACAACATAGGGTAATAATTAGCAATGCTTGATGTCTTAGAAAAATGGGTTTAACTAAAGTCTAATTTAATTGCCTTTAAGAATAAGGTGACATACAGATCTTAGGGTTTTTATTTTTTATTCCAATTGAGAATTATTCATGATGCCAAAATGAAATGCAATGATCATCAATGATATGAAAATGCAAAGAATTTTTTTTGAAGTCCCAATTTTTCATTATTGGGATGTTACACTTATCAGAGTTGTAGCTTTCCTGAAATGGGGCTTAACTGAGATGTGGCTTGGCCTGGATGATCGTCCGGGCATATGGGGTCACAGAGAAGGGTAGAGATTGGATTGGATCATCTATTTAGCACCACACCATAGGAAGTGTGGACGGGAAATATCGCCTGGTTGTGCAATAAGGATCTGATCTGTCATAGGTAAAGTAACGCACCTCTGTAGAGTGTAAAAAATATGACATGTTACTCCCTATTCTAGGAAGGAGCTTCGAACACTGCATGAACGGAACTCCACGAAATTTATGGTAAACCTATGAAGGCTAATGGACATAGCTTTTCAGAATAAAAGCATCCTTTGAAGAAATGTTTATGAAAACCTGCATAGACTACGACCTACCATTTGTGGCTATAGATAGTGCATCATATGCTCCTTTTTAGTGAACTTGCTGAGTACGCTCGTACTCAACCATATCTTCTTAACCCTTGCTATATTCTGAAGTCAATGAATATGATGTCAACACCAACTTATGCCCAAGGAATCATCATCAAAATCTTAATACATTCAATGAAGTCAATGGAGACATCATATACATGAACTGAAGTGAAGACGAAGTTGTGGATTAGATAGGAGTATAAAATATATCCATAGAACATACTTCTGTAGAACAATGCAATAGACACATTTGCAAGCCAAATAGTTTAGATACTAGTCTAATAGTGTGGGACCCCTGATTTGTCCTCCGGAGATCCCTGTTATGCATACACCACGATCCCATGATCAGCCTGTCGTGGCACATAACCGACAAGTATCAAAATAAACATCCATTACTTAAGAGGATACAAGTCATACCTTAGTTGCCCTTAAGGCTACCTCAATCAATATCAGCGGAACTTCATCAAGTGTAGAGCCCAATCCATGCCTTATCCTACAGGCAGCTGACTGGGAGAACATCTTTGCTCGCATAGTCAGCAACAACACCTTCTTCTTTACATTTTTCTCAAACTTGATCAAGTTAATAGCCAGGTACAATGCCAGCGAGTATTTTGAATGTACTCGCAAACCACCTTAAGATATCAAAAATAATAAAAGGATATGCATTATGGTTGTGGAAATAAGAGGGATCCATGAGAGGTTCTTTTCTAAACTAGTTTCTCTTGTAGATATAGCATGTACAAGGTTTTGTTGAAAACTTTTGTAAAACCTTTGGAAAGTCTATTTAAAAAGTTTTAGAAAACACTAGGATTGGGTCACCCAATTTCATCTCATGGTCCTCAACCGACCGAATCTTTCATCTTCCATGATCCTTCAGATCAACTCACCTTCCCTAGTGTCCTTCAGACCACCAGCTTTCTAAAACACTTTATTTTCCTAAATCCTTTTTGAACACAAAACCAGCACCGCTCTATATAGTAGTTTGTCCAGCCAGTCATTAACCGCGCGCATAGCTATTCAAATACATTTAAACTCTACACATGTTGTAGACATTACCCACACCAAATGGGTACCCGTCCCTGATCCGCATTGATCGTGGGTCGAGTAACCGATCAAGACCCTCCGGATTCCCACTCCAATATAAGTGCCTACCATATGATAGTTGTACCCATCAACACCGGGTCGTCGGGTACCGCGGACCAACCGGAGCGCCTTAGTATGATTTCAATAAGAGGCTCACAGTAACGTGTGGAGGCCCATACACCCTTCGTTCCTTCTCTCGGGTGATGAAGTACATTACCGGGACCCGGAGAAGGCCCACCCTCTAGGATTTTGAAATCCCTTGTAGTAGTTGTGAGATAGCTTATACCAGAGTAAAGAATAATCAAGTTCATCACTTTCCCATTCCAAAGTAATGTGGTTGCATGGGTTACGTTGTTATAGCTAAAGATACAAATAAACGGGTGCGTTTTCATAAAAAAAATTCCTCCTTCTCCAATTCAACATCATTTGCAAAACCAAAATATTTTTCTTTCGCAAACTCTCCTGGTGGGACATCGCCAAGGTTTTCTCATTAAATATTTTTATAAACCTTTTTCCGGGGTCTTCCCATCCTATATTTTTACTTTGGCTAAAACGGGGTCTTTCATGACTTACTATACTAGGGGTAAGTAGGTGTCACTAAAAAGGTTTGTACCTAGTGGTACTAAAATTTTAATGGTTTGGAGGAGCCAAACCTTCCCACATAATAAACATTATAAACACAATGCACTTTGTATGAAAGTAGTTAAAACATGCATAAGTAAAATAGTAGGACAAGGGCTTATGAGCAAGAAGGTGTCTTTCCTGTGGTCACAATATGGCAATATGCCCCTGGACTTCTTCTTAGAAAATCATAATAATAATATAATTCCTTTCTTCTTGTCTTTGATACAATCGCAACTATCGTCGTCAAGAATCGCTCATGCAAGCATCGAAGGCCACAATCAACACAAGGCATACAAACACCAGTACAATACAATAATCAAACATAAAATACATCACTCACTTCAGTAGGTTTTGATATATTGAGTTCCTAGCAATTGGAATTACTTTATTTGCAATTGTGGATTTTTCTTTATGATTTATTTTGCATATATCACTTAATTAAGGAGTTTAAGGAAAATGCTTGGTTATGTATGATATCAGTATACAAAAATGATATCATGAGATAGGTATTTACAAAATGAAACCAAACAAAGTGGTTTTATAATTTTTCTTTTATTTACTATGAATTTTCTAGTGATAAAAGATCTAGTTTTAGGAAATAATTCATCAAAAATGATCTATGGTTCCAAAAATCATTTACTCTTAGGTTAATGTAGGGTTTGATGGACTGATTCAGCAAGAGTTGTAATTACTTCAAAATATTTAACAAAATGCCCTTGGGAAAATCCTGAAACCACTTTTGTAAGGTATTTTTTTTGAGGTGTGATTCCATAGACCCCTACTCTGAAAAGTTATAAACGTCCCAAAGGGTATAATTTCCCCCGTGCGTATTAGAGGAGGGCGTGTGAGGGTAGCCCACTGACGGGTCCAAAAGAACTCACCCTAAACCACGTACGCAGTGTTGCAATGTCAGCGCACACCTGCAAGTGTTGTATTCGAGTTGGACACTTACGTTTCCACGTCGCATGCGCAAAATAACCGATAACTGACACGCTTCAGGCCCATACGGGCTTTGGTGCGCATTACATACATGTTCTAAATTTTATGAATCCTGATCCTACCCCCACGCGCAAAGAGGTACCGGTCGATCCAAGTCATTGATCTAATTTGTCTCCTTATTTTCGTTCCGTTGGGGGTCTATTGAATTAGAAGCCATTTGTCTTTTTCACAAGATTTTATCTACATGGTCTTTTCATATGAATCCAAAAACACAAGCTAGGTATTACAGATAACTTTCTATAGAAACTGTATTCACTAAATTAGGTGATACAAAACTACCGGAGTGTATTATTTGGTGAGACCACCATACAAAGAATAGTTTTATTAATTAAAAAACCCATCAAGGCTTAATAAATCTTGGTCTTATGGGGTTTGATAGGTATGGTGGTTTATGATTTCTGAGATTTGGAATTAAGTCAATGCTACTTTTGGTTTGACCTAGGGAAATTCCTAAAGGAAGAAAAGAACACTTTTTTGTTATTTTTGCCTCAATCAAATTATAGTTCAAATGGATAGGGGGCCAAGTCTAGTAGTTAGGTACATTGAGTATCGACGTAAATAAAGTGTGTTTACTCCATTTTGACTTAGGAATCTTACTGACGGAATTATTAAAGGTAAAAGATACTTTGTATTAGAATTATTGCCATAAAATAACTAGAATTATTGTTGGCATGGGACCTTCTCTATATGTTGTAAAAAACATGTGGGAACCCAAATAAATTTATCTCTAGTCATCAAATGGCAATCCATATGTTTGATATTATTTAAACCAAATAGCTAATCTGGAAGATCTAGAAAAATAGAAAAGAAATGGAACTACAGAGGCCATCGTGCCAGATTTGGTGAGGCAAACGGGTCGCGGGGGAATTCCAGCCCACCCGGGGCTGAATTCATGCATGGGTGCATTTGAAGGGAGGGCACGAGGCCCAGCTGCCAACCGGAGACAACGCCGAAGGAGAAAGGGGTGGCCTGGACTGTTGGATCTAGTGAGGATCCAGTGCTCTGGGTCATCTTGTTTGCTAGATCTGGGCGACAGAAGGGGAAACCCTAGAGCGGGATTGGGGTGGTCGGCGGGGCTTACCAGGTGCTTGCCAGCGCCGGAGATCTAGCAGGGGTGACGCGGCACGTGAAGGAGAGCCACAAGGGGTGGCGCGAGATCGAGAGGATTTTTCAGAGGTAGACGATAAACACAGCTGGTTTTGGTGCAGCTTACCAGTTCACACTTTTCTATTCTTCTTGTGACAATCGCGGGCCCAGTGGCCCAGCTTGCCGAAGTAGCGACACCGCTGATGCCCTTTCCCTTGTCCCGTGCCACCGCGGGCACGGTACATGTTCTTGCCCTTGCCGAACAAACTTCCCCCGCCACTCCCGAATGATCTATCCTGCTGCATGCATGCACGCCACTATGCCTCATTGAGTAGTGACCTGCCGCCATCGGCGTCGTCCACAACAGCGGCTTCATCATATTCCTACTCAAAGACCTTGAGATGACTTGTGATCTCCTCGACGGACATCGTCTTGAGATAGAGAAGGCTCTCGATTGACCAAGCCATCTGCTTTTACATCTTGGGGAGGGAGCGCAAGAATTTGAGGATGATCATGTCATTGTCAACTAGATCACTGAGCACTTCCACCTTTTGGATGATACCCTACAGATGCAACCCAAAATCATTGATTGTCTCGCTAGGCTTGAATTTGAGCGCCTCATACTCCTTGCACAAGTTCTGCGCCTTTGAGACATGCACTCGATCGACCCCAATAGCGATCATCTTGATCGCATCCCAGGCCTCCTTTGTAGTCTTCTTTATAGTGAGTGAGGGTATCATATCCAGTGGTACCGACCAGAGTATCCCTCCATGGTTGAGTGATCATTTCCATAATTAGCCTCTCCGGCCTCGACCACATCACATAGGTCCCGAGCCTGTAGGATAACACGCAGGAGGAGTGGCCACATGTTGTAGTTGGAGCGCGTGACCATCGGCCATGCCGTGCGTGATCCGCTGCTACCGTCGCGCCCTGAGTTCGGCGCATCGATCACCTTGCCCCTCGATGCAGATAGTGGCGAAGCAGGGCCACCCTTTTTGTCCTCAGCCGAGACATCATCTGGCTTGTTCGACGAATCGCCATTCTTCCCAATCCCACCCCTTGGCATCTACAAGAGTGTCTCTGATAACACTTGTTAGCTTCCAACCTACACACACGATCACACACCCGAGATCGAGAGGATTTTGATCAAACTCTATTATAGCCATAGAGTTAATCATGAAGCAATATCTCATAATTTGTACTTTGTAGGATGATTCAATAGTACTGGTGTTGGGGATATTCTATATGGGTATCCTCATAGCATGTCTCCTATCCGGATAACCCGGGTGGCCCACAGTTGGTAGCATGTACCATGGCCTGCTGGGCGGCCCAGTTAGATGGATCTAGAAGGGAGGCCCATGCCGGATAAAGGAAGGCTACGAAGGAGTCACCGGCGTACCCGGAGCCTTGGAGTGCAAGACACGCTAGACTAGTTGTATGCAGTGTAGGACTCTGTAACCTATCCGGATAGGACTTTCCCTGTAACCCTAGGACCTGGCGACTATATAAGTCGGACATATGGAAGCCTTTAGGGAAAGACACAACTCGTACCACGCACGGCGAACAAATCCCTTTAACTCGGCGTATTGCCATTAGAGTGATTTATAGCAGGAGTAGGATTCCTCCACCGTTGTGGGATCTGAACCTGGGTAAGCTGTGTTACCTCGTATCCGTCAACCGTCCGCCTTACCCCACGTCTCTAAACACGCACTGTGAGGACCCCTCCATGGCGTACTCGTCGGCAATACCACGACAGTTGGCGCCCACCGTGGGGCTAGAGGCGCTTCAGGATCTACAGCGGGCAAGATCCAAGATCTTCGCGGGAATCGGCAAAACTGTAGCCATCGGTCGCGTTCTCTTCTCCGGCAACGTTTCGATCATGCCTCCCGACGAGTTCTAGATCCTGGCGAAAACGAACCCTACTCGCTGCTCGATCATCCCCATCAGATACATCCACCTCTTCATCGGTGAAACCGACTCGGGCACTAGTTCCCTGGGAGTCGGAGGAACGTCAAGACCCGCATGGACCTCCTACAGGCAGGATATGTTCGCAGAAGGATTGATGTCGGATCACTCTTCGAATTTTGCTGCAAAGCATCATAAAATTTCAAGGCCCACCAAAACCACCCCTCTGCAGGATATAACGGTGGAAGATCGCTGCAAGTCCGCCGGTATCGCCCGTGCATCTGGACAACAGAGATCCAAGTTCGTCGGAGTGGTGACCATCTTCGTTCTAGCGCTTTGCATGCAGAGAGAAAGTGAAAACCCCCGCGATTATATTACCCCAATGATGATGCCATGTATCACTTCATGGAAGGACTGGACCAAGGTACGCTTCTCCGACATACGCTAAGGCGGTAGCAGGCTTCAGGACGCCTCACTTTCGAAAGCATGGTGAATACCATCAACAACTACGCGGCGGCTGAGGAGGCAGCCCAGACAGCGTTTGCGCTCTTAGACGGCGCCCCTCCGCCTTAGCCACCGCGACCACCGTCTACGGTCGTCATCGCTGCAGCTGTACCACCACCTCCAGTCATCGTCGCTCCTGTTGCACCTCAACCGCACATCATCGAGGAAGGCCCGGCACCCTCCGACTCCGTGCTTGACGCGCTCTACACCGACATCAGCGCTGACTCGGAGGAGATTGATTTCAGCCCAGAGGAGATAGACTCTGCCATGCAGGAGATGGAGGAGGATTACAAACACGACGAGCAAGCCAACAACACCGTCACGTCCCGAGAGGTGTTCGTCGCCATTTGGACGGCGATGGATGAAGATCAACCCGGACGAGCTCTGCCTACAGCGCTGGACAAAGGGAAGGGACCATCTGTTGCTGCCAACAATGATCGCGCAAAGGTCATGCCCCCTCCGCCTAACACAGTGCAGCAGTTGCAGGAACTCGGCACCGGTCCGAGTAACAACAACACTGCGAACCCTCCGCCTACGACATCTACGTCTGCTGCTGCCCAAGTCACTCCAGCTGATAGAGTGACGTATGGCAATCTCCTCGTCGAGCCCATGACCGTGGCTCATATTCGCAATGTAGTCTAGCTTGACGAGAAGCGCCAGCAGCTATTGGATGAAGCCCAGGCCATCGCGGAGCAAGGCGCTAAGCTAGATCGAGATTTGGCCAACGCGCAGAAGTCAACAGAGAAAGTTAGAGCCATGGAGGTCGAGTACAAGACTCTGCTCCAGTAGCAGAAGGCTAAGAAAGCTCCATCTCACGTCATCAACGATCCTGGTGTACGGCGAAACCTAGGATGGGCTCCCTCGAAGCCGCCACAAGCAAAGCCATACATTGACAGTGAAGGCAAGTAGGTAATGCCCACTCCTCTTCTCAACCTCGCCGTCGCCAAGACCCTTCTGGAGTAGATAGATCACCCGTGGCTGTGGACCAGGTCTATGACCTTGTGGCCAAGGCGGTAAAATAGCAGGAAAAGGCCACCTAACAGAGTCTTGAGTCTGTCCCAGCGTTTTGCCAGTCTAGCTACCCGAAGCCGCCAAGGGACATATCTCCTCATGATGTTGGGTCCCAGACGGGTTCGTCAGAACGAAGATGGAGGGATGCGTGCAATATGAAGGACGCTATCCCCATATCCTCCAACCACGGAGGTAAGGCTCATCCTCTTCGCCCATATTCACCGCCCCGGTCTCGCCGACATCGCGAAGACCCCAAGGCTCACCGTCGTATGGACATGCCTCTGCCAAGGCAGAGCGTCATCGTCATCCACGACAACACGGAGCACACTTGTCATGATGGAGAGCGCAACCAAGGACACAAGGGCAGGTCGTGCCATGACCCTCCGCGTCCGACAAGCAACCGCGACAAGAGTGAGGCATCACAGGAGGGTAATAGCAAGAAGGCTAACCCACCGCCACCTCCACCTCCGTCGCCCCCTAGCAGCCAGCATGACGGAGGAGGCCCGCGTCTTTCACGCAGCCCATCCCCTGGTGGCAAGAATAAAATAGCAAGCCCGGGAGCCATACGATGCATGTTCATGCTTGGACAAGATTCACGAGGCCCAGGAAGGACAATACTTGGGACCATGTTGCTTTGGACCAGTAATACGGATCGCAACTTACCCCAAGGGTTTCCGGATTGACAAGACCATCAAGCCCTATGACGGCACCGCCAAACCAGCTACGTGGTTGCAGGATTACCGGGGGTAACCCCAACGTCACTGTCAAGTACCTCCCACTGATATTGGTGGGCATGGCCCGACAATGGATCGATGACTTGCCGGAGAATTCCATCTGCAGTTGGTTGGACATGCAAGAGGCGTTCACCAAGAACTTCGAGGGTATTTAAAAACGTCCCTGTATTGTTGGCGATCTACAACGGTGCGTGCAGGAGAAAGACGAGTCATCTCGCGCCTACCTCTCTCGCTGGTTGGATATGAAGAATTCCTGCCTAGGAGTGCATGCTCAGACCTCCATGGCCGCCTTCATCGATGGGTTGGAGAAAGGTACGTTGCTCCGAGATAAGTTGAAGCGCTTGCAGGACAATCACCGGCTAGATCTCAACCAGATGATCCAGCTAGCTAGTGAGCTCGCAGCTGCCGATGATGATACTCGCGGATCCCTGCCGGCAACGGCCATTTCAACTCAAGCTAGAAGGAATAGCAGGACCAAGCGGAAGAGCCCGTCAGAAGAAAAGCAAACCTCCAACATGGTCTCCATGACATTTGTAGGGCGAGGTGATGAAGCGTGGCTAAGGACGGGGGGCTGGTCGTGGGCAACAACGAGGTACTGAAACCACCTCGGCAGCGCTCCACGTTCCCCAAACCTACAAGGAGTACCGTGATATGCCCTGCCTCGTACACCTCGACGCCAACGGCAAAGCCACTCACACCAATCTCCATTGCAAGTTCGTCAAAAACCTCAAGGAGGACCCAAAGTCTGGCTACAAGCAAATTCAGAACAACAGACCATGAGGAAAGGGTAAGGGGAAGAAGGAGGAAGAGGAGTCCAAGGATTCAAGTGACATGGATGAGGATGTTGACCCCAAGCACGCCGCCAAGTGCGATGGCAATGGCAAGAACCCCTTTGAGAAGAAGACGGCCTTTTCCATACTTTCCTTGGCACCCCCACTGTCCGACAACAGAAGACATCTATGAGGATACTAATGGCCACTCTACCCCAGTTGCCCAGTACCTGCGCTGGTCGGAGATTCCAATTACTTGGGACTGGAAGGATCACCCAGACCTAATCCCTATGGAGAACCAGTACGCCATGGTCATCAACCCCCTGATTGACGACAATGAGTTCACCAAGTGTATGGTGGATAGTGGAAGCAGCATCAACATCATGTACCTGGATACACTGCACAAGATGAACTTGACGGAGGCTAACCTAAGGTGGACCAGCACCATCTTCCACGGCGTAGTTCCTGGTCGGGAGCCTCGGTCCCTTGGGTGCATCACACTTCAGGTTGCTTTTGGAGATGTTAATAATTACTGCCAAGAACGCATGACCTCTAAGGTGGTCCCCTTCAAGAGCGTGTACCACGTCATATTATGATGCGACATATTCCATGCCTTCATGGCCAAGCCATGCTTCGTCTACAAGAAGCTCAAGATACCCGGACCAAATGGTGTCATCACCATATCCGGAAGCTTTACCAAGGCAAGAGAGTGCAAGATTGGAGAAGCAGCCTTTGCAGAAGCTGTCCTCTACAACAAAGAATTCAAGGAGATACAAAGAAAGGTTGATGCCTCAGAGATGCCGGCGTCGAAGAAGCAGATTTCTGACTTCGCTCCAGTATTCAAATCCGCCACCGAAACCAAGCCGGTGGAACTTGTGGTACGCGATGCCTCCAAGACGACCGCCATCAGGACGAACCTGGATCCCTAATAGGAAAGGGCGCTCGTCGAGTTTCTCTGTGAGAATAGGGACATCTTTGCCTGGCAACCTACCGACATGAAAGTTGTACCTAGGGAACTTGCCGAGCACAGCTTGAATATTGATCCAAAATGCAAACCGGTGAAACAACCTCTATTACGCTTTGGAGACGAGAAGAGACGCGCCATATGCAAGGAGATAGCTAGGTTACTTAAGGCTATTTTTATCCGAGAAGTCCTTCACACCCGATGGGTGGCCAATCTTTACTTGTCCCCAAAAAGGGAACCAACGAATTAAGAATGTGCGTTGATTACACTGGCTTGAAAAAAGCGTGTCCCAAAGATACGTTTGCTTTGCCTCGCATTGACCAAGTCATTGACTCGATGGCTGGCTCGGAGCTTTTGTGTTTTCTCGATGCATACTCAAGATACCACCAAATTAGGATGAGGAAGTCGGACCAATTGGCCACTTCGTTCACCACACCCGAAGGCATGTTTTCCTATGTCACGATGCCCTTTGGGCTGAAAAACGCAGGTGCAACATACCAGCGGACAATGCAGCATTGCCTACACGATCAAATTGGTCGAAATGTTCACGCCTATGTGGACGATATAGCGGTGATGTCTAAAAAGTCAAACGACCTAATCTCCGATTTAAAATAAACCTTTGATAATCTCCGGAAATACAACATGATGCTTAACCCTAAGAAGTGCGTCTTCGTGTCCCAGCAAGGAATCGAGGTGAACCCGGAGAAGATCAAGGCCATCCTAAACATAAACCGTCTGACATGCCTAAAGGACATACAATGGATAACAAGCTGCATCGCAGCGGTTAGTCGGTTCGTCAGCCGACTTGGAGAGAAGGATCTGCCGCTGTACAAGTTGCTGAAGAAGGCGGACAAATTTACGTGGACGGACGAAGCAGATGCAACATTGAAGCAGCTAAAGGAGATATTATCCTCGGCGCCTATCCTTGCAGAACCCGAGCCTATGGAGCCTATGTTAATTTACATGGCGGCCACCAACCGGTAATCAGCATCGTCGTCATAGTAGAGCGGAAAAAACTAGGGCATGAGTATGGAGTTCGACGACCAGTTTACTATGTAAGCGAGGTCTTGACAGAGTCCAAGAAGCGTTACCCGCACTACGAGAGGATAGCTTATGGAGTGTTTATTGATTATCGGAAGCTAAGGCACTACTTCCAGGAGAACCCTATCATAGTTGTGAGCAAAGCTCGACTGTCCTACATCAACAACAGCGACACTACAGGAAGGATCGCGAAGTGGGGCATTGAGCTTGCCTCCTTCGAGATCACCTACAAGAGACGCGACGCTATCAAGTCACAGGCCTTGGCGGATTTTATCGCAGATTGGACGGAGTTGCCAGATGCTACCCCTATGCTGGAGCCAGAATATTGGGTGATGCACTTTGACGGATCAAAGCTACTCAATGGCTCGGGAGCTGGTGTACTACTACAGTCACCAACTGGGGAAAAGCTACACTACGTTCTGTAGATCCAATTTGAGGCTACAAACAACATGGCGGAGTATGAAGCACTCATTCACGAACTACACGTAGCCAAGGATATTGGCATCAAGCGCATAGTTTGTTGTGGAGATTCCGACTTGATTGCCCAATAGGTGGCTGGCACCTGGAACGCGTAGAACCCTATGATGGCGGCATATCGAGACGAAGTGGACGAGATAGCCAAGAGCTTCTTAGGCTACAAAGTCAAGTATGTACCCAGGGAGCAAAACGAGGCGGCTGATCTATTCGTTCACACAGTGAAAAAGGTCCTTCCGGCTTGGGAACAACCGTTCATCGAATATCTCATACACGGAACTTTGCCCGACTATGAGGTCGAAAGATGGCAAATAGTACGTCGAGCAAAGGGCTATACCATAATCAATGGGCATCTCTACAAAAGAAGCACCACTAGTGTATACCTTAAGTGTGTTTCCTAGCAAGAAGGTATTGAATCCTACATGAGATCCATCTCGGAGATTGCGGGCAGCACGCCGCTCCTCGATTGTTGGTATCCAAAGCCTTCTGGCAAGGATTCTACTGGCTAACCGTGAAGGTGGACGCCGACAAGCTAGTTGAGACGTGCATGGGATGCCAGAATTATGCCTGACAACCCCATGTTCCAGCTGAAGAATTGTGAACAATACCAATAACTTGGCCGTTTGCAGTCTGGGGTCTAGACATGGTTGGACCATTACAGACGGCACCATGCGGGTTTATGCATCTGCTAGTAGCAGTTGATAAATTCACCAAAGGTATAGAAGCTAAACCCATTAGAAAGCTCGATGGGGCAACTGCCCTTAGGTTTGTCCAAGATCTAGTGGTGAGATTTGGTCTCCCACATAGCATTATCACCGACAACAGCAGCAACATGTCACTCGGAGAAGTGGAAGCTTATTGTGGGGACAAGGGCATCCGACTTGACCTGGCATCTGTGGCAAATCCACAGTCCCATGGGAAAGTTGAGTGAGCCAATGGATTAATTCTGCATGGAATCAAGCCACGTCTTGAGGCACCGCTACATAGAGTAGCT
The DNA here is from genome assembly GCA_023614405.1 of Avena insularis. Classification (NCBI taxonomy): domain Eukaryota; kingdom Viridiplantae; phylum Streptophyta; class Magnoliopsida; order Poales; family Poaceae; genus Avena; species Avena insularis. The sequence continues at coordinate 23,147 of JAJUPC010000700.1, read as the reverse complement.
GGAGCCTGGGCGGAGGATCTACCATCTATGCTATGGAGTTTATGAACTACACCCAACAGATCCACCGGCTACACCCCTTACTTCATGGTATATGGAGCAGAAGCCATCCTGCCTCCGACATCCTTCACGATTCACCAAGAGTTGCCGCCTACGATGAGGATGACGCTGAAGAATACAGACGCCTAGATGTGGACCTTCTCGAGGAAGAGCGCGTTTTGGCATGCCAAAGAGCCGCCATCTACCAGCAGAAGCTGCTAGCCTACTACCATCGCCGTGTTCGCATCGCCGCTTAAAGAGGGGATCCGTGCTCTGACTTAAGCAGAAGAAGTCACACAAATTATCCCCGCCATGGGAAGGACCATTTATCATAAGCAAGGCGTTGCTCAATGGGTCTTACTACCTCGTTGAAAATCGTGAAATTGAGGATAGACCCAGCGAAGATCATAAGCGTAAGCGACGTGCCCGGATGATGACTACCCGGAGCTTGATCGGCCATGGAACATAGCACAGCTACGTCCTTTTTACACTTAGCATATCTTTTATCTACTGTGTACCTTTTATATGATTAATGATATAAAGCTCTCTAGTTCACTCATATTTCTGAGTCTTTTACCTCCTTTAGTGTCCATTTTTGGATAGTATAAAAACCTTTATGCGCAAGTTTTGCATTTGCACTTATGAAATTTCTGCCTACAGGCGTTAGCTTATGTTTTCTGGTCTACACGTTCTTTGTTGTTTTTATGTGGATTCTGGAGTAGTGACTTTCGGCACTTGTTGTCGGAGATTTTGTGTTTAGGTTTTTTGATGGTGCCTTTTGGCATCATCACCTAAGCACATAGTTCCGACTATGAGTCTTCCGACTCATGAAAGGTCAAGCATAAAAACCAAAGTAATGGATAAGCCAACACTTTCTTAAAAAATATATACGTGCTGGAACCAATACTCGAGTAGCAGGAAAATACAACTATTGTTTTTCTACCTTAAATAAACATAGTAGGTTTCCCGCATACACCAAGTCAGAGGAAACAAATATTACAAAGTGTTTTTTCATTCCTCTGGCACAGGGGACTTTGATGCAGCATCGTCGGCAGCAGGAGAGCCATCATCTTCAAAGTCGGTGCTCTTGAGGGACTCGGAGGAGCTCTGGTGGTCGCCGTCAATAACTTCTAGCGGCACGAAGACGATGGATTGACCAACTTGGCAACCCTGGTGTCAGGACCCACTAGTGATGCCCAGATAGCCTTGTGGTCAATCTTCTGGCCTTCATCGTCTATGTCGGGAAGACCCGAGGTCACTGTGTCAAGGTCGGCGTTTTCATAGTGAGCCTTGACCATCGCCAGAGACATCCTTGCGCCAGCCCGGGTACATGAAGCTTTCTAGCTTACGATACGCTCGGGGTCTTGACGCAAGATATCCGAGAACTTCATCACGGAGTCCACCGCCTTGATATTAATGTTGAGGGGCTTGGTGATCTCCTTGGCTTGTCTGACGACGGTGCTGATAAAGTTGCCGGCAAGGACCATGCATTCCTTTGGCAGAGGAGGCGACTTGGTCAAACCAATCGGAGTTGCATTTCTGAGAAAGGATCACATGATTTTGGTAACACAAAGTTCAAAGTACTTGGCTTACAGAAGCACAAGACGGAGGATCACTTAGCAAAGATGCTCGCCTCGGCTTGCTGGAGCGTCTCCGTCATGGCGTCCCGTTCTTGTCGGAGGATCTTGTATGCTTCAAGATTGCGCTGATTTTGCTCATCGGCGGTTTTCTTCTGCTCTTTCAGCATCGCAATCTCCTCCTTCAAACGGTTGATCTCAGTGTTGGCATACTCCTTCAAAGCCGCCATGGACTCCTCGTGCATCTTCAAGGTATTAGTCCTCTCCTGTTTAAGGATCTTGTTTTCGCTATCCAGCAACTCAATGTGCTTGGACTACTCAACAATGTACTTGGCCTTTGCGATGGTTTCTGCAAGTCGGAGAAAGAACAGTACATAGTGAGTAGTCGGAGAGTGACAGCACAAGACCAAGTCGGAGTACAAAAACGAAAGGAAAAACAGACTCTTGCTCTTGGTGATTTGTTCCTTCAAGAAGGCAGTTTTACCCTTTTCGGCTTCGAGCTCTGTGCGCATCTTGTGGAACTTCTCGTTGGCGACGCCTCTCCAAGCATTCTCATTCTGTGGAAAGAATATCAAAACTACTTAGTCTACTTGGATCATCTAGCCGGATAAATATCTACCAAGAGGCTTGGGGGCTACAGTGAGAATTTTAACTCGGAAAAATGCTTAGCTTTTCTTTAAGCATCTAGTCGGAACAATTCAGTTTTCAACTAGAAGCTTAGGGGCTATAGTACGAGTTTTTAATTTAGCAAGTATGCTTAGTCTTTCTTTAAGCATCTAATCGGAACTATTCAGTTTCAGTTAGAAGCTTGGGGGCTACAGTATTGAAATTTACAACCACTGCGTATGCTACTCTAAAAGTATCTAGTCGGAATAATTCATTCAAACTAAATACTTGGGGGCTACAATGTGAAGTTTTCTATCTTAGTCACTCTTAGAGCATTCAGATGCAAAGACCTATGGTTTTCCTTCTAAATCCTCGGGGGCTATAGTGGGATACTCATATGACAAGAAAAAGGCAAACAAAACTTACAAGTGAGATGATCTTGAGATTGGTGGCGCTCTTGGCAAATATTTTGCTGAAGGAAAGGCTATTTCCTCGCAGGATATCAGCTTGCCTGAGGAGCTCCTCAAGACCGCAAGTCAGAGAGGTTCGTGTTGCACCAGGAGCCAGAGTTGACCTACTCGGCGTAACTGCCGGGTAGACTATCTTCGGAAGCTTTGTGGAAGCCTTGGGTGCAGAGGCGCCGCCTTCGAGTAACGCTCCGCCTACCACCATCGCCTTACTTCTACCGATGGCATTTTTAGCTAGAGCTTTAGCCATTTTGGAAGCATTACTTTCTTGTGTTGCCTTCTCACCGGCAACGACGAGATCCGCGGAGGTAGCTGGGTCCACATCCATGGCAGAAGGGCCAGACGCATCCTTAGCCGGAGAGCTTGTCGAAGCGGTGGCAGGCTGGACGCTGGGAGTGGTAGGGGCAATGGAGGGAGATGTTTGGTGTGACACATCTCGGTGCAACATATATTTAATGTTTTTAGAAGCCCCCGATGTTTTGGAGGTCTTCTTCAAACTAATACTGGCCTTCTTCCTGAAACGTGCAAAAGTGTAAGTATGGGAGTAAGATGAAACAATGGACAATGTCGGAGGAAAAGAGGCTTACACAACAGTGGGTGCTTTGGTAAAAGGGATCCCAGTAATCTTTCTTTTCTCCGCCTCCAGGGTGGCGGTAGTCTTCTTGGAGGCTCCACCCTCCATCTCCTTCTTCTTTCCTCTATCGGCAGCGTTAGAGGTGTAGCTCTTCCGCTTTTGCGCCAATGGGACATCGTCGTCGTACACGAAGGTGACTTCCTTCATCTTGGGGCCATATATTTGGACAGCCATGCTATCCTCCTCCAGACTTTTGAGCTGTTAAGTGAAATCACAAAGTGTCAGATGAGATAATAAAGGCTAGACGGAAGAACTGGAGTATATGTCATACACAGAAAATAAATAGGTACCTCTGGGCACTTGCCCTCCTCGAACATGTCGTAGGTGATGGTGAAACCACGCTTCCTGTCCTTCACCTTGACGATGTCCTTGAGGTGGAGCTTGAAGGAGTCACTCGAGAAGTTGTCCTCGGAGATGCGGGGCTATCCTTCCTCTCCTTGGTATATTCATGCATCAGCTTCAAGCGGTGCTACAGAGGCTGGATCCGCCTGACGAACCAACACATGGCTAGGTCCAACCCGGTCAGACCCGTGTCTACGAACCACTCTATCCACCTTATAGCGCGGGAAGCATCGTTGTCGGAGGGAAGGGTGGCCTAGGATCTCCATGTCGGGGCTTCGGCGACGGCTCCATCGACAAAATCCGGATATGTTTCTTCTCGGCCAGCCAGAGGGATATCTGGGATGGAGAAGTATGTATGTTGCCATTTCTTGCAAGATTCATGGCCGATGATGTCGGGGAACCACCGGCGAGGCCAGATCTTAAAACTAGTCGTTCCACAGTTCCTGAGCTCGTCCTTGCTTGCTTCGGCTTCCCTTTTGACAGTAAAGAAGTAGATGAACAAGTCTAACCTAGGACTAATCCCTAGGTAACCCTCGCAAAGCGTCGTGTAGTTTCTAAGCGCGAGGATGCTATTGGGGGAAGGTTCTAAGATTGAACCAGGAAGTGTTTGAGGCCAGCAAGGAAGAAGTTGGAGATGGGGAAGGAGACGCCGCATACCAATTGAGATTTTAGGTACACCTTCTCTCCGGCTTGGGGAGAAGGAGTGACCTCGCCGGCCGGTGCCGCCCGCCTGACAAGCCCCTCCATCGCAGGGAGGTAGCCTTCAACGAGCAGCTCCTTGATATTGTTGTTGGTGATAAACGAGCCACACCACTCCCCCTTACGGGAGTCGCCTTCCTCCTCCAGCAGCTCTAGCGCCGCTGGGATATGGTCGCCGCCGGTGGACTCCACCATCGCGTACTTTTGCATCAACGGACCCTCTGGGGGCACTTGGATGGAGCTCGCCAGCTTCGCCACAGCATCGGCTGCCGCCGCCATGGAAGGGTTGGAACTGCTGCTCACCATTGGGATGGAAGAGAAGGTGACTAGGAAGATTTAGGGGATTAGGGTTTTTCGCGTACGTGCGGAGGGCTAGAAGAGGTGCTCGCATGAGGAAGACGAAGGCGCAGGGGAAGAATAAGGTGAAGAGATGAAAATCTGCCACAGTTAAAATTTATAACCCCAACATCAAGATTCGTGCAAGGCGATCGAATGGTCGGTTCGTGGACAACGTGTGCGGGCGTGTGCGCGGAAATTTTGCCACGTTCGCAACCGCCGCCACCAACGGTTCACAATCGCCGCCGCCAACGGTTCTCTGCATGTGTGAGTTACGAGGCGCCGCTGACCTATGTCTACGTCGTTCTAGATGACACGGGCAGGTGAACCATCACATAGGAATATTCTATCATGGACGGATCCAGTCCGGCTACAAGAAGAGTAAGATGGAAGATTCAACATTTCTCCGACTTACAAGTTGAAGACGGAGAATATTGCAGGGTTCTTGGGAGAACTACAAGATATTGCTTGATGATTTGCCGACATCCATCTATGCAGAGCATTCAACCTAAAGAGGCAAGACGGCGCAAGATCTCAGAGTTCTCCGGGGGCTACTGTTGGGGATATGCTATATGGGTATCCTCATAGCATGTCTCGTATCCGGATAACCCGGGTGGCCCACAGTTGGTAGCATGGCCCATGGCCTGCTGGGCGGCCCGGTTAGATGGACCAGAAGGGAGGCCCATGCCGGATAAAGGAAGGCTACGGAGGAGTCACCGTTGTACCCGGAGCCTTGGAGTGCAAGACACGCTAGACTAGTTGTATGCACTGTAGGACTCTGTAACCTGTCCGGCTAGGACTTTCCCTGTAACCCTAGGACCTGGCATCTATATAAGTCGGTCCTACGGAAGCTTTTAGTGCAAGACACAACTCATACCTCGCACAGCAAACCAATCCCTGTAAATCGGTGTATTTCCATTATAGTGATTTATAGCATGAGTAGGATTCTGCCACCATTGTGGGATCTGAACCTAGGTAAGCTGTGTTACCTCGTACCCGTCAACCGTCCGCCTTACCCCACATCTCTAAACACGCACTGTGAGGATCCCTCCATGGCATACTCTTCGGAAATACCACGACAACTGGTAGTTAGATAAGGTCAAGGTGTATCTCGGAGAATTATTTTAGATTTTTCTAGACATTTTAGATCCTTCTTTTGTCAATTATTGAAATAGTGCTAAAAAGGTTTTCAAGGTTTTTTGGATTTTTTGATTTGGACAAGGGTGATTTTGTTTTGAGATGGTGCCAAATATTAATATATGCTTTGGAGATTTTTCACAAGATTTATTGAGATATAAAAGTATTTTTAAACTATTATTTCTTGTTTCTAACATTTAAGAAAAAGGGCATAAAGAAATAATATTTATTTTTGAGATGGGAAGATAGGGTATGATATATAGGCATCAAGTCTACCTTTATTTGGTAAATTAGTTTGGAGGAAAACAATATTGCGTTCATAAGAGTGGTTTTTAGGATTTTGCAATGGAGTGGATTTAAATAGATTTAGGGCCCAAATAATTAAGGAAATTATTTGGTATATGATTATAACCAAGTGGATTATTCCAACTTGAGGTACACATCATTAGCAACCCTAGGGTTTTGAAGAAACTTGGTTTTGGAAGAAATTAAGGATCTAGGGCATCAATATTTTTATGCTACCTAAACCTTGTTGGATTAGTGAGCTCATATTTCACCTTGATGCAAGGGATGGATGGATATACCAAGTTATGTAGATGATCAATGTACTAATATTTGGGATTGTTTGTAGTTTAGGTGGTATAGGAGTGGACGCAAACTTTGTTGAAAATAAGTCCGCCATTGCAGATTATCATGAAGCCTCATAAACCATGTGGGTTTAAAAATCACAAAGATCCAAAGGAAAAAAGTAAAGTGGGGTTTGATAGACCATGGTTAGTATAACTTAACCATGCAAAGAGTTGGTCAAAGGAAGATAACATGGGGAAGTGAGCTTCTATGAAAGTAGGCATGTTGACTAGATTTGGAGAAAAGATTACTATCTTTCCTATAAAACCATCAAGAACAAGTGGTTCAAAGAATAATTTTGTTAAGGGAAAGAGTGGAATTTGGTAGTAATTATGATGTTATACAAGATGGTTCAAGTGCATTTCCAAAAATATACAAGGGTTGAGAAATGCAGGGACTCAAATTTGTGATGATCATAACAGTTTCAGACTAGTCATTTTGACAGATTTAGGGTTTTAGACTAGATTACAAGAGTATATTATTTTGAGAGAAAACTAGGTTCCTTACTCATGATAAAGTGGATGATGTTGAGGTGTTTATTGAGTATAAAGGAACCATTCTAATATTTGGTCTTGATTGAGTTGGAAACTATCAGAAGAAATTAATCTTTCGAAGTGATAGTCACTATGGTGATGAGATATCAGATCAAGCTTAGGGAACTTGTTTAGGGTTTGTATTATTTATTTAGCTTGATCCTAGAGGATGACCTCCTAGGGTGGATCATTCTACTTCCTAAACAATTAAGTCAATCAACAGATCAAGGAAATTCATCTTAACAACTTCACAAGCTGCTATTAAGGTTACTGACAAACCTAGCTTGAGGTAGGGATGGGTATTTTGAAAGGTTTGTGCCTTTGAAGGAAGATAAGAGTCGCTTGGTATTTCTACCATGAGTAGAGTTCTAAAGGTTTTATGAAAAGGTTTTGGGAAAACTAGAGGTAAGGGTAGTTGAAAGTTTTGTCTTGAAAACATAGGGGAATTATATCATATAGATCTCCATAGTTTTTCTAAATATAAGCTAAGAAATAGTTGTTGTAAAAAGTGCATATTGGGTCACGTTTTGAAATGGCAGAACATTTGAGAATATGTAAAATGAGCCAAGACAGTTTTGTTAAATAGATTTTTTCAATTTGGGGTTGAGGTAAGGAGTATGTCATCTACTGCATCATAAGATGCATAAACACAAACTAACTAACTTTTGTTCCTATGACGATGCTCGAGATGATGCTTGGAGCAGGTCCTTGGATTGGATATCTTCCTAAGGTATTTTATAGTAGGCGGTCTTCTGGAATTGAGTAGAAAAACGCAGTCTTTCCACCTTAGAGCATTACTAAGGGTCCTCGGGGCTAGGGTAGATCCTTCATATTGGAGCATTGGCGTGTTGCTTGAGTTGAGGAGGTATTCAAGTGATGCCTTATAGTGACATGTGTAGATGTTTTACCACTATGCTATGCTATGACACCCAGACATGATTGTCATATTTCCATGACTTGATTTCCTTTGAGCCATCGTATTATAGTTGCTTAGCCATGCATATTAGATACGCAAAGGGAATTCGTGATTGATTATGTTATCGAAATTTATGTTTTGTTATAATAAAAAAACTGGAATTTAATGAATCTCCTGGGTGTGATGGATTGATTTTTTTGGATGGTTTATTGTGGAAAGCACACCTAGGCTTCAGAGATTGGACATGTTTTTCTTATGTAGTAGCTTCCAGTACAGCCGCATGTCATTATTTGACTTGACTTTGTAAGTTGTAGGAACCTGACCTGACGTGACTAGCAGATGTAGGGGATGTAGGTTGGTATGGTTCCGTCCTAAGGGCTCAGGGTTCTGCTTCTGAAAGGTTTCGTATTGGTTTTGTCTTTACCATGGCACAAAATGAGTGTAATGGTAAGAGAGGGTTGACTGGATCATGCGGGTAAAGTGTACAACCCCTATATGGTATGTCTAAATTCAGTACTTAGACGTGTCCCCAGTTATGGACATCTATGAGCAACTGGGCCTCGAACTATTTGGAAGATCTCCCTCATCCCAATTTCTTAGTTACTAAAACTTGATGGGTGAACATGGGTTTAGGAGCATACGAAAGCTGAACTGTCTTGTCTCTACATGGGTTTCTGCTGGTATGTCCTTAGAAGATTATTTTGAAGAAAAAAAACTAATTTAAAAGTAGGGAAAAGTTATATTGCTTTTAGCAAATGAGCCTGAACTCCACCTAGCCAAATATGCATGTGATTGCTAGATCCTTTGTACTCATTAGTTATACTAGCCAATACATTCAAATTATTGACCATTTGTGGCTGCAATGTTTCATGTTGCAGGTTGTTCCGTTCCTGAGTGATCGTTTATAGGTCGCGAGACTCCACTCAACAATTGTTTGCTTGTGGCACATTTGAAGGATAGAGATCTACCTTGTATTTGGTTTTTTGCTGTGTACCTAAACATATATTGTAAATTCTGGATCATATTCGTTATATTTATGATGCACGGTTATATTTGGTATCATTTTATACTCTGTGTGCTAGTGAACAGATCCAGAGATTAGCACTATACATGGAAACTCATCGTTATCAGGAGAGGGTGTTACAAGATGGTATCAGAGCTGTGCGTTTACTGTAGGATCGTGACCTAGGAATGGAATATGAAAGCCATATGCAAATTATAAACCCTATTTGATTCTATGTATTCTCTTCTTACACTTATTTCTAGTATCTTCTTAACATTTCAATTCTCATGCTCCTTTTTTAAAAGCAAAGAAGAAAGACTCTCAATAGCAACGAACTTGTAATTTTGTACTTATTATGTTCTTGTAATCCGTGATCTCTCTTTTCTAAATCTCATCTTGTTCAAAACTTGTAGATGAACACTCGTGCGAGGAAGTGCGAGATTAAAGAATAGTTAGATAATGTCTACCATGTAGTTTTGATATGATTTCGTTTAGATATAGGAATTGATCATTGCAAGAACTTGTGTGATAGTTGTTTTATTATGTTTAGGTTGTGCTATTTGATATCTTAAAGTTCTAGAATATTTTTGAAAGGATTCATCATATGTTAATGATGATTTGATTAAAATTTTGTGATACTACTGCTGCAGTTTTCTGCCTGACCTGCTGTACTGCATGATTTTTGATATTTTATTTGGGACTCCAATAAATCTGAAAAAATAGGATCTGGAGCATAATTACCTGTACTATATACACAAAAATTGGCTAAAATTCTTGACAAGTTTAAGGTGCCAAGAAAAATTCGTGAATACTGCTGTAGTTCTGGGACAAATTCTGTCCATTGCTTTTATTATTGTAGGTTCACCACCCAAATTATTATTAGTCAAAGGAAAAATATTACGTGGATGGTATGCCACAAAAACAAAACTTTTGGAACATAAACAAAATTATTCTAGATTGAGTATTGTTTGTAATGATTGTTTGCTTGTGTGACGATTGATTGCTTCATATAGTTATGGGTAGTATTACTTCTCTTAGTCCTCTTCTATCTATACTCATCTATGCTATCCCAAACAGATATCGCCTCGTCGTGAACCCACTAAGATGGAGCATATGATAGCAGCACAGGCATAGCTGGTGCAAGTGGTGGCTCAGTTCATAGCAAACAACAACAAGAATGGAAACAACAATAACCTACTCCAAGTGGATGCACTCACTAGATTCCTGAAACTGAGGCCTGCAAAATTCTCAAGCGCACCTCAGCCTATGATAGCACTTGATTGGCTACGCTCAGTGAATAAGGACTTAGTAATAGTTGGATGCACTTATGATGAGATAGAGAGATTTTCTGCTCACTTACTTGAAGGACAAGCAGCTACATGGTGGGATACTTTCCAGATTAACCACCCCATTGATACTATCACCTGGGAGATGTTTGAGGAAGGATTCAAGAAAAACCATGTCTCATATGGAGTTATGAGCCTGAAGAGAAATGAATTTCGTGACCTACGCTAGCACAATCGCACAGTGTTAGAGTACATAGAAGAATTCACCAATTTGTCTCGCTATGCCCCAGAAGATGTTGACACTGATGATAATAGGAACGAGATATTCCTAGATGGCCTAAGGGATGAGCTTTCTGTTCAACTGTCCGTAGTTCACTGCCCTACTTTCCAGGATTTGATGGACAAAGAAATAATTCTTGAATAAAAACATAGTAAAGTTGAGAAGCGCAAGAGAAAGCACAAGAACAACTACAACTCAAGACCGCATCGGAAGTTTTGTGCTCTCCATGATGGGAATGCAGGTTCTGAACATCACTTGCATGAAGGCAATGGATGGAACAACCATGGTGGTAATGGACATAAGCACCACGAAGGAAATGGACGCTACCATAATGTCCACATGAGTCACAACCACAATTCTGAAATAGGGAATGATCGCAACCATGAAGACAACAATGTTGTGGCGCGTAACACCAATCTATTTAGGAAGGACATAAGCAAGGTTGGATGTTTCAAATGCAAGCAGAAGGGACACTAATGAAGAGACTACCCCGAGAAGAAGAAGAAATAAACGAGGTTGAAGGGTACATGCCAAACCCATTTCAGAATGGACATGTCAACCATGTCAATATGGAGGAAGTTCTAAGGGAACCTGATGCCATGTTTCGTAGGTTCTAGCTCAATACCTTTCCAGCATATGTTCTATTTGATGATAGAGCATCATATTCGTTATTATCAAGGGAATTTGTGGATAAAAATAGAATTCCAACTGAAACCATTAATAAGCCCATCAAAATAAGCTCTCCTAATGGGGAAGTGGTAGTAGCTTTTGGATGTCATCAATAACCTAAGTATTAGGGTACACAACTTTCTCACAAGCTTGAATGTGTTGGAATCACAAGGCTTGGACATCACCCTAGGAAAGGATTGGATGTCTAAGTACGAAGGCCATATAGATCATGCACGACGAGCAATTTCACTCACAACCCCAAAGGAAAGGATAATCAGATATAGAACAATAATTGAAGTTGGAGAGGCCAACTTAAATTCTCTTAAGGGGGTTAGCTCGGAAAGCTTACCCATGGTGAAGAAGAGCTACACCGGACAAGAGGATATCCTTTGCCTATTTCCTAGCCGTTCCGAATCTCGAGGATGAGATTCATTTTAAGGGGGTTAGTCTGTAACATCCTAGGATTTTAGAATTTTGGATTTTTAAAAAAATTGCATTCCATTCATCATTGGATCTCATGAAAAATCTTGAATCAAAAACCTTGTGTCAAGACCCTATTTTGACTTTTTAATATTTCCATATAAAGCATTATATGCAATCGGCATATTTGAAATTTTATAATTACTCCCTCCGACCCATATTAGTTGACTTGGATTTGTCAAATTTTGGATGAACCTATATACTAAATAGTGTCTAGATTCATCCAAATCTAGACAAATCCAAGTCAACTAATATGGGTCGGAGGGAGTAGTAAAAATTGTTATCTATAAAGTTTATTGTGTGTGTTTTGTTTTTAGAAAAATATATAAAATGGAATCACTCCATTTGGAGCTATAAAACAAAATCTAAAAAAGAAATACTAAAAATGAAAAGGAATAAAAAGGGCTAAACCTAAACCTAACCCACGGACCACCCCGGCCCAACCCACCTATGCCCACTGGGTTTAGCTAAGACACCTTTGCCTACCTAGCCATAACTGAGGCTGACCTAGAGAAATTGGAAGCAACCCGTGGCCCGACCACAGCCCGCTCTCCCCTCTCTCTCTCTGCGCATGGGCCCCGCACCGTTATCCCCAACCTCTGGCGCTGGAGACCAGCAAGAACATGAACCTGCTCCTGATCCAAATCCCCACAAAATTTGCTCTGATTCGGTTCTGATTCGACCCCTCCTCCACGCATCCATCTCCATATAAACCAACCCCTCCTTCCCTATGCGAAATTTTCACTTCGGCAAACCCTAGCTCCGCCTGAAGCTCTCCCGACCTCGTCATATGTCTCCGCCACATGCCATAGTTGACGAGCACAAACACAAGGTGAAGATCCTCCAGCGACTCCCCTTAACCCCTTTCCTCTCCCCCTTGACACGGCGCCTCTCCCTGACCCCTCCTCCTTCTCACAGGGAAACTGCAGGACGCACACGCCATCGCCGGAGCACCACCTCTGTCGCACTGCTCCAGGCGCTCTCTGCTGCCACCCGAGGAAGCAACGCTATACGATGGCACCCCCAGAGCATCTCTGCTCTCCACCATCGCCATTGTCATTGTCGTCTTGCCAACATCGCCCAACACCGTACAATCTAATATAGACGTCTCAGATCTCCTTCATCCGAGCTGAGCCACGAAGCCGAAGCCGAGCCTGGACTCAAGCCAAGCCGTCGTTTGGCCAGCCCACTTTGTCACGTAGCCATTCTGGCCCGTTACTGTATAGTTCTGTACTGTTCAAAACGACCCATTTACGCAATCCGCTATGACCCATATACTTTTGGGCATGTTACTGTTTAGGCCCATCAACATCCTGCCCATATTCTGGCCTATTACTATTTTGGCTTGGTAGGTTTCTCTGCCTCTTACTGTTCTTTCATGGTCCAACTTGGCCTGTTACTGTTCTTGCATGGTACGACCGTGGCATTTTTCTAGCCTGGCATTTTACTGTTTTGGGCATTTAAGCTTCTGGCCGTTATTGTTATGGTCTATTACTGTTCTAGGATGTTACTGTTTCGGCCTATTACTGTTTTGGTCGGTTACTATTTTGGCATGTTACTATTTGGGTCATTTACTGTTTCGGCCTGTTACTATTTTGTCGGATGCTGGTTCGTCCTGTTACTGTTTTGGCCATTTACTATTACTTAGCACGCCTATGGGTCGGGCCCGTTACTTTTACGGTCATTTACAGTTTTTGTATTTCTGGAGCCCATTCAAATATTATAAAAGGTGTACAACATGTGAGCATTTTGACTATTCATCGTCAGTCTAATACAAGATGGGAAAATACAAAGCACGATATTATACCCTAATCGACCTGGCTAGCGAAAGTATGGAACATGCTACCGCTATTCGTGGATGGCGTTAACTAAATGCCTACATGTCCTATACGATTTATCTAGATATTACATCAAATGCAAACTATTTAAAATTATCACATATTATCAACTCAAGGGAAAGAAAATTAGGCATTTCAGTTAACAATTGAGTTGATAGCAGTCCTCAATTTTCTTTCTCCATCTATCACCTGCATCTCCCTTTTGAGTGTGACATCTACATTGGACAACAACCTTGAGAAATGATCTTGCAGCCCCTCTTTGGTGGCGATAGCAATAATTGCAGTTTGAAACTAAGTAATAACAAGTTAATACATCAAACAAGGCAAACTAATCATTTAACTTATATGACAGGAGCTATGAACTGGAGTTTACTGCTGGTCAATGGTTCAAGTATATTGACCATCACGTCAAACAAACAAACAAACAAGACAAGCAAGAATTAAACAAGTGTGCCTACTATGAAACAAGAAATATAACAATATGTGTGGCTTAGAATTTCAGGAAATATAAACTAGCCATGTCATTTCAGCAAAAATATATTTAAGAATAAATCAGACAATGTCATGTAGTTATTGTTGTAGCTAAGAATGAACGAGACAGAAATTATAACAACATCATGCGAGAACTTATAGAGAAGGAATGAAACCAAAAATAAACTATATAGTAGAGGATAGTTATGTCATTGCTTAGGACGAACCAGAACCAGATAAGAAATATAATGGCATCACTTGTGAACCTATAAAATAGGACATGCAATCATTAGACAAGTGTGCTTACAATGAAATGAGCAATCAAACAAAGTGTTAGAATTTCAGCAAATATAAACTAGACAAGTTATTTCGACAAATTTATATGGAGGCAGTTGTATATCCTGGAAAGCAAGAGACGTTTGTTGACTCAGAATTTGTGGTGAGCTACAAAATGTCAAGCAGTTACTGTCGTACCTAAGAATGAACCAAATAGATGCGAAGTATAAGAGGCCTCTGTAATGCTCGAGCCTTGGAGAACTTGCTCTGATGGCTAACATTTTGTCCAAATAAAATCCGAGTCTAAAGTGACAGCTATGGGGAGTATTTAAGGTGGAAACGGTGGGGTTTCGGCCAGCCATAGAGGTGGTGGCCGAATCCAACCCTAGAAGTCCTTTTCTCCTCAAATACGGACTCTAAAAAGTGGATATTTAAAATCCTGTGAAAATTACATGGGCCAGGCCCAAATAAAGGTGTCGCAGCACCATATCAAGCTATGGACGAATTTGTGAAGTATTAATCTTGAATATTTCGTCCAAGCCTTCAATCTTCATTATGTTGGCTTCAAAGTTCTGAAATCTCTACTTGTGGCGTCCTCTTCAATCCTCACATGCTTGTTGCCATGTACATGCATGATCATGCTCCAATTCTTGTCCTTCTCGTCCTTGCTAGGTCCATCATTCCTAAGAGTAAAAAACATATCTGATTTAGGAAGCATCATATTCTCATGTATATGAGTAATAGTTCCAAGAAACGAAAGTACCTGATAGTTAAGTTGCTTAGAACGATATCGAGTGATAGGTCCTTGTATGTGTGTAGCTATAGGTACAACGGTTGTATTAACAGATGGGATGTCCTCATCATGATCCCATCGACAATATCCTTACCCTTTCCATGTTAGACTAGATTCATATGGAACAATTGGCACTGATGTTTGAAACTTTTGAGCACCGTCTTCATGTTATCTCAAAGAATGTGTTCTAGATGTTAGAAGTAACCTTCTATGGTTCACGTGCAGTTGTTGAAAGATGTAGCTATAGATTCGAGAAGAGTTATCTTCCTCCTCTTAAGGACACATGTGTGTTTTATTGTCATTAATATATGTAGGCGCAACTTTCCTTCGACTAGTTTCTAATACATGGGTCTAGCAATCTAGCTCATTCTTTTGGGGCTTTACAATGTAGTCCATACCTTGAGAATCTAGTAACTTTACCTTTGTGGTAAATGTTGCACACTTTTCATTCAGACATGCTGATTCTGAGGTATCATACCACCTAACTGAATCTGAATCTCAAGCAGATATGATGTTTGGTGTTCCCCAAGGTTTCGACATAGGTCTCTCTACAGTTAGGCAAGATTAATGCAATGGTTGACATACTTAGCCGAAAAGACCCTTTGTCATATTCTCTTGCATCATCAATAATAATCTTCGAAGTCCAACCTTTACTTGATGTATGTTTTCTTAAGCATCACGGAGAACATTTAAAGTAGTGTTGGTAAATGTCTCTCGGTCGATCCTCCAGACCCTTTAACATCAGCAAACGTTCTATTTTACCAAGTGATTGAAGTCTGAGAATGAAGTTTCTTTTCTTGTGTCATCAGGAATCTTCTTAACTATTCATCTGGTGGTGTAAAGTGATATCCTGATCTTTGGAAAGGATCCTGATAGTTCTAGATGAATAAAGAGTTTCCTTCGTTTTATCAACCATGTTAGAAGAGAGACTATGATTTTGGTAATAAGAAGTTTCTCTTGTTACATGTTCCTTATGACTCTTATGAGTCCTCTCCACAAAACAACTTTCTGTCTTGGCCTTCTGTTGAATGAAAGAGTGACCCTTCTGTTTCAAAAGTAGTTCAACAGCTTAATTTTGTTGATCTAGATCTCTACAACCTGAAATATCTACTTACGTCGTTTAGTAGAAGTCCCCTACTAGATCTCTTTCTTCTATGGATGAGACTAGTAGGTTATTTCTATAAGCGGTTGCATAGGCAATAGAAATTATGGATGCACTTCCCACATATAATTATCTTGCTCTAAAAATTACATGCATACTTTATTTTTATCTTTTATTCCCATCAGATGTTCTGCGTAGCTATAGGTGCAACTGAAAGCCCCGGGCCCTCTCTCTCCATCATTGACAACAACTAAAGGTCGCAAACTCTTGGTCTGGTAAAACACTACTAAAACTCCTGAAGATCTGTTAAAGTAACTTTACTACGCTTTCTGCTTCCTAAGGATTTGATAACCTAGGTCTACTAGTGAAAAAGAGCTATACCACATCCGTAATCTGGATCGAATATTGAAGAAATAGACTTCATATCTCGTAATGATTATAACCCTTCTTGGAAGAAGAACTATAATCCAAATTTGTAGAAACATTATTCTAGTCATGCAGGTAACTCTAATAATAATATGGGATCAAGTAATGGTAGTCTCCAAGAAACTCTTAAGTCCTTTATGGATTCGCAAAATGATAAAAACAATATCCTTCTTAAGATAATGGAGAACCATGATAATATGCTTGGAAAATTGTCTAACTAAGCTGTGAGTTTGAGGAACGATTTGCAGGCCCTCCAAGAAAGAACAAGGATTGTTGAGGCATAGCTAGGTAAGAAAACCGAGAGTCAAACTCTCATTCTAGCTAAATTTGCAGGTAAAGCTATACCCAATCTGGTTGAAGACGACAAGATGATAAGAATTCAAAGGGAGGAGCCTGAAGAGCTTGACTATAGCAATGCCCCTTCACCAAATTACATGGCTGAAGATCTTGTGAAAAGGGTCAATATCAAGATCCCCGTAAGTGAAGGAAATGAGGAAGCTATGTATCAACACATCGTTAATCAGGTAGCAAAAAAGGTATGTGAGCTTGAGGAAGAATATAAGAAAATTGCTGAAAAACTACCTGTTAAGCTTGATGATATATTTGAGCTTACTTTAAGATTAAAATTTGGATTAATGAGATATCTGAACTTTGTGATTTAGGTGCAAGTGTTTCAACAATTCCAAAAAAATCTTTTTAATAAGTTAAATCTTGGCTCTTTTGAAATCACTGAGTTAAAATTACATCTAGTAGATTCTACCTACAAACAAGCGATAGGAATTAAAGAGAATACTTTAGTTTACATTAAAGGTTGTCTGCTCTTATTAATTTTCTTATTGTTGACGTGCCTGAAGATGCTACTGCTGCTATCATTTTAGGCCGTCCATTCTTAAGAACTATTAAGGCTTTGATTAATCTTCACGAAGGGAACATGGAGCTTCAATTGCCTTCACAGGATCCTATTGTTATTCATTTTCCCCGGAAGAAGAAAGACGAGCATGATGAGAAGGAGGCCATCACTTTAAAGGTAAACTATATTGGAGTGGGTGTTCCACTCATCTTGCCTAAGTGAGCAATATCATGGTCAAGCTATTGACCATACAAGAGCGCTTCATGGGAGACAACCCATTTGAAATAAAGGTTTGAGTAAGGTTTTTAAGTTTTAGTTTAAGTTTCATGTTGAATAAAGAGTGATAGAAAACTCCAATTGAGGAGGATAAGTTCTATGGTACTAAAATACCTGTTTTCTACATGCTGTGGTTGGTCGAAAATTAAATTGTCATTTTTTCTGTTAATACAGGATCCCACCTTTTCAATAAAGCTTTCATCTTAATCCTCAATATCTTTATTGCAATATTAGTTCTTACTTGTTCTTGATTTGAGGTAGGAATTAAGACCCTCGCTGGTCAGGATGATCATGCTCTCGCAGGATCGGTAACCTCCAGGAGATTGGCCTAGCGATTGCATTGGCGCTCGTGCTCACACGTGTAGTCGGATCTTCAAGCCTGAACTCCACCCAAATCGACTATCACCATCGCATCGAAATACTGAACACCTTTTCCATATCAAGTGGTATTAGATTTCAGGTTTCTCGGTGATATTTTACTATTTTCGTTGATTATATCTGCTTTTACCTATAACCCACAAAAATCCAAAAACACAGGTAGAGTTAGATCCATCCCATCACCAGTCTATGCCTTGCATTATCTTTTCAGTTTTTGTATTATTGAATTTGTGTCTACACCATCGCGTCGAGTTGCTGGTCTTAGTGTCTCATCCCTTACAGTTTCGAGTTCTGGTCACATTAGTCATGGCCAGGCTCGCAGATCACCACCATACATACCCACCATATAAACCCCATCCACCGCCACCATATTCCGCCGCCAGGCTCGCAGATCACCACCATACATACCCACCACATAAACCCCATCCCCCGTCACCATATTCCGCCGCCATACATACCGCCATATACTCTGCCACATAAAACTGTAGCCGCCACCACCATATTCCGCCATCATACACCTTGCCACCATATACCCAAAAACTCTGCCACCGCCTTCCTACTGTGACACGGATCCGATCACCTTTCTTGCCGCGACACGAGTCCGAGTTGAGTTATTGTTTCCTAGTTATTTCTTTTTACTATCCTTACTTGTTGTTTCCGTGTTGAGCTAATGTCCGGTCGCAAGCCCAGAAGGATAGCAAAAAAAAGGAAAAAAAAGTCTGGAACCGCCTCCGAATTTTTCTTGCTATCCTAGTTCTCGACCTCGGGATCACTTTTCTCCATTGACGTTATAGCGATATTTTTTGGCACCTGTGCGCTTTCCGGAGCACGATATAAAAGAAAAAAATCGACAATTTTTTTGCGGCTATCCTGTTTTTAGGCCTCATAGATCAGTTCTAGACACTCGCCATCATAGTGATTTTTGACATCTCGGTTCGCTTTTCAGGGCGCCATATCATCCTACCATTGCTTATTGTGTCGCGTCGTAACATCGTTGGTGATCTAGACTCGCGTCTCAAGTACGGTCTAGCCTAGGACCAGCACAGTACCATCATTGATAACTCTTTCAACATTGAATTGTTGTTTTGATAATTGCTAACCCCTTTGCTAAGCCTTCCCAGAGCTACACAGATTTCTCCACGTGTGGTGTCTCGACTCCTGGTAATCGCTCGGTTCAATCTCTGGACCACTGATCTTTGCGGTTGCACATCGTCTTTTCCTGCTGTTTGGTAAGAACTTGTAAGAGCTTTGTATATTAATTGAAGGATTACGTGTGCCTTCCACCATATTTCCGTATTTATAGGAATATACACCTATGCTTTATAAAGGACTAACCATGGCAGATACTTCGTGTGACCCCGCAAAGATGACGAACGAAGAGCTACATGCCCATTTCACCGAGCTATTGGTAGGACAAGCTGAATATGTGGATGCAAGACTAGAGGAGTTTGACAACAAGCTCATGAACACCATGAAAAAGATCGAAGGACTCGAGAAATCCTTTAACGACAAGCTAGACGCTTGGTTCAAGGAGGTTTTGGACAGATTGCATGCACCTACACCCGCATCTACCTCGGCTGCACCTTGGCAGGGCCCACAGCGCATTCCGATCACGGGTCGTACTACTGGTTTGGCTGTAGCTGCACCTCAGGCGGGTACTACTGCAGTTGATGCACCTCAGGCTTCCAACACGGCTGCTGCTGCGACCTTGGAGGAAGACGACGGGACTTACTACGACTACGACCTCGGAGACGACAATCTATTCAACGAGGAGCTTGAACAACCTCCACATCCTGCTGGCTAACCCTGGCATTACCACCGCAACGCTCGACTACTCGTACGTGATGATGATCATGTTGCAAATCTTAGCTTTAATATTCCATCTTTTGAGGGTAAATATAATCCTGATGCATAACTTACATGGAAAATAGAAGTAGAACAAAATTTTGCATGTTCAAAATATCCTGAGAATATGCGTGTTAGTGCAGCTACATGTGAATTTACTAAATTTGCTTCACTTTGGTGGTCTGAATATTTTCGCTTAAATCCTACTACTATTCCTCGTACTTGGACTTTTTTAAAAACTGCTATGCGTGTTTGTTTTGTGCCTCCTACTTATCAACATGATTTACTCAAGAAACTGACATGTTTAGAACAAGAGAAAAATTATGTAGAAGAGTATTTATAAGGAATTATAAACGGGGATGGTTCGGTGTGGTCTTATGAAACTACTGAACAAATGCATGCATGTTTCTTTGGTTGATTAAACAAGGGTATTCAACAAATATTAGACTATAAGGAATATAATACCATCACTCGTTTGTTTCATCTTGCTTGCAAAGATGAATGTGAAGTGCATGATCGCCAAACACCATGGAGGAGGACTAATAATTCTTTAGGTCGCACATCTTCTTAGACATCCCAACAATCAACGCCTTCTTCTCGTGATTATCCACCATCTACTACCACATCCAAACCCAACACAAGGTCTCCTTCAGCTGCTCCTCCATCGTCATTCAATCCTCCTGCTCGTAGTGCGTCTTCTATGGCTTCCATGGGCAAAACAAAGGATATACAATGCCGCAAGTGCTAGGGCTATGGTCATTTTAAGAGACAGTGCACAACACAACATGTTATGGTGGTGCATGATGATGGTGAATACGATTCAACAAGTGATTTTGATGAAGATACATTAGCCCTTATTTCTGCTCGAGATGGAGATAATTCTGATTTTGAAGAAGAGACAGAGGTAATGGGAGCAGAATCTGCTGATCAATACAAGAGTCTAGTTGCACAACGTGTGCTGAGTGTGCAATTGAGAAAATCTGAGCATGATCAACGCCACAACCTATTTCAAACACACGGTGTTGTCAAGGAAAGAGCTATACAGATCATCATTGATGGAGGGAGTTGTAATAATCTAGATAGTGTTGACATGTTAGAGAAGCTTGCACTCCTAACAAGACAACGCACACATTCATATTACATCCAATGGTATGAGAGTTCTCATAAAATCAAGGTAACAAGAATGATACGCGTGCATTTTACTATTGGTAAATATTATGATTTTGTTGATTGTGATGTTGTACCTATGCAAGCTTGCTCTTTGTTAGTTGGTAGACCATGGCAATTTGAAAGAGAATATGTTCATAATGGTAAAACTAATCACTATTCTCTTATGCATGATGGAAAGAAAATTGGTCTAAAACCTATGACTCACAAACAGATTTTAAAAGATGATCTTGCTAGAGCTAGTAGAGCTAAAATTGAGGAGAAAAATAAAAGTGAGAATCAGATTGTTGTTACAGAGTTTGTACCACCAAAGAACACTAAATCTGATTCTAAACATGCAACTGAAATTCGTTTGAACAGTCCATGTATGCTTGCAAATAAAATTGATATTATTGAATTAGATGTAAACAATACTGAATGTTATGCAATTGTATGCAAAGAGGTTTTGTTTTCATTTTAGGATATGAATCCTTCTTTGCCACATGTCGTTGCTAACATTTTGCAGGAATATGAGGACGTTTTTCCAGCTGAGATGCCACCAGGACTATCTCCTATTAGAAATATTGAGCACCAAACTGATCTGATTCCTGGTGCCACTTTGCCCAACCACGCGACATATAGAACCAATCCAGAGGAGACAAAGGAGATATTACGCCAAATTCAGGAACTACTCAGCAGAGATCATATTCGTCAGTCCCTTAGACGATATGATGTTCCTATTATTTTGGTACCTAAGAAAGATGGTTCTTCGCGCATGTGTACTGATTGTAGAGCTATCAATAATATAACTATTCGATATCATCATCTTGTTCCACATTTAGATGACATGCTTAATGAATTGAGTGGCTCTACCATGTGTTCAAAAGTTAATTTGGTAGTTACCACTAGATTTGTATGAAATTTAGAGATGAAAGGAAAACAGCGTTTAAAACTAAGTTAGGTTTATATGAGTGGTTAGTGATGCTGTTTGGTTTAACTAATGCACCTAGCACTTTCATGAGATTAATGAACGAAGTTTTACGTGCTTTCATTGGATGTTTTGTGGTAGTCTACTTTGATGATAATTTATAGCAAATCTTTAGAGGATCATTTGGATCATTTGTGTGATGTTTTCAATGCTTTACGCGATGCACATTTATTTGGTAATATTATGAAGTGCACCTTTTGCACCGGTCGAGTTGTGTTTCTTGGCTATGTTGTTACATCATAGGGTATTGAAGTGGATCTAGCCAATATTGAAGTTATTGAGAATTGGCCAAATCCCAAGACGGTCACACAAGTGAGGAGCTTTCTTGGCCTCGCTGGTTTTTATAGGCGCTTTGTCAAATACTTTGGGTCAATTGCTGCTCCAATGAATGAACTTACCAAGAAGGATGTGCCCTTTGTTTGGGGCGATGCACAACAACAGGCCTTCATGATATTGAAAGATAAGTTAACACATGCTCCATTACTCCAACTTCCTGATTTTAATAAGACTTTTGAGCCTGAATGTGATGCTAGTGGAATTTTTTTGGGAGGTGTGTTATTACAAGAGGGAAAACCTATTGCATATTTTAGTGAGAAATTGAGTAGGGATAGTCTGAACTATTCTACTTATGATAAAGAATTATATGCGCTGGTTGGAACATTAGAAACTTGGCAACATTATCTATGGCCTAAAGAATTTGTTATACATTCTTATCATGAATCTTTGAAGCATATTCATAGTCAAGCTAAGTTGAATCGTCGTCATGCAAAGTGGGTTGAATATATTGAGTCTTTTCCTTATGTTATCAAAAACAAAAAGGGTAAAGATAATGTTATTGTTGATGCTTTGTTGCTCCGTTATACTTTTTGATCTCAACTTGACTTCAAAATATTTTTATTGGAAACTATTAAGGAACAATATGTGCATGATGCTGAATTTAAAGATGTGTTGAAGAATTGTAGACATGGTAGAACATGGAACAAGTTCATCTTCAATGATGGATTTGTGTTCCGTGCTAACAAACTATGCATCCCAGATAGTTCTATTCGTCTTTTATTGTTATAGGAGGCACATGGAGGAGGATTGATTGGACACTTTGGTGTCAAAAAATGGAGGATGTTCTTGCTGCA